>JAMLFY010000749.1:0-24695 GCA_030441495.1 Dalbergia oliveri
AGCCAGACAACTACCCTTCTTTGGATAGTGCTTCACTATATAGACCAAATAATAAGCGAAGAACATCGTAAATCCTTTATCACTACTTGCCCTACCTACCATCCACCTATCTATGATCTATACCTATTAATAAATTTCAATCGAAAGTTTTGAAATATGAAATAGGCTGACAAGTGACTTTCTTAGATGTTGTTCTCATATACTACACTTGATTAGTTTAAATAGCTTAATATTAATTTGTCAATCTTTAAGCAAAATTTTATATAAGGTCTTTCAAATTAAATGAAAAAGTAAAGATAATTAAGAAAATTTCACTTTATAATAAGTCAGGTTGACTTGAGTACGGGTGGTTTAGACAATTTTAATTTCATATATTCGTCTTTGATTGCCAAGTGAATTTTGCAATACGTAAATATTTATATATCAAATGTGAGAGCTATCAAAGACAACTTCTTGTGTTCAACTACTGACTTATATCGATTTAGACAGTAAATAACTGTAAATCTAACAGAGCAGTATCTGTAAGTACTTTGCATAGCCTTTGTTTTGTTTTTCCTGTTATGTATGTATTATTGCTGAACCATGAACATGTTTATAGCTCCCCTCTGCTTTTCAGAGCGGTGTGAGCTTGTTCTCATAAAATAAAAAAAAAAAAGACCTTGACTCATCATAATCAATGTTAGGGACTAATTGATAGGAAGGTTATGCAACTTTTCTATAAGAATTCCTTTCATAAAATTATGGGAAGCCGCAAGGCTTATATTACCGCCTCAAACTTAAACAATAAAATTTTGTCCTTTTATTTTCTGGCTATTCTTTCTTTTTTTTTTTCCTTTATACTCCTGCTAGGAGCTTTAACCTTGTTAAGTAACTTATATACATTCCATGGAATACATGGTCATGATCCCAATCCCAAAAGTTTAAAGAGGATGGAAGCTGCAACACAGATTAAGTGGTTGAACATTGGAAGGAAACGTGAAGCCCACAATCAGCTCATCACATCCTTCGATTTAGAAACATAATTAGTGTGCAACATGGTCCAACAAAGCCAAATCAGCAGCTCCTCCAGCCCTCTTGGTTGCTTCTCTCTATATGCATGGCTAATTGGTCCTCAATTTTATCCATAATGCACAAACTAATGGTTTCAATCTGAGACAAGGATTGAATGGCTGCTTTTGGGCATGTCATCTCCTTTCCAATAGAGCCAAAATTTCACTGTCAACAGAGCCGGTTTCTGATGCTAGCTTATGAGGAGTGTTGCCTTCTTTATCTGCAACACGTGGATTGGCCCTGTAAATAATTAGCAAACTGCTAGTTATCCAAAGTAAACCTGAACATATCAAAAGTGAACACAGCATATACAACAGGAAAATTTCCATTAAACTAAAGTTTGAAATTTTAATGCAACATTCATCACGGTATCATGTGGTAAATCATATTATTTGGACGAGACTGCAATTCCATGGACCTGATCTCAAATCTCTGAGTTCCTGTCGTACACTTATGGATGGTATATAGTGTTTGTATAGCTTAGCAAGAAAAGGAGACAAAATGCATTAGCAGTAGAAATGACAAAAAGTAATAGAACAAAAACTAGGATCAGAAGATAAATATGATAGTCAGAAAAGCCCTTCACTTGACCACCTGTCCACCCCCTATATGTAAGTAGTTGCATCTCCTAGTATTCCAAAAAGAAAATAATTTGTCATCGTCCAAGCATTATTTTTCGGCTCATGGTCCCGGACTAGTTAGATGTACTATTGCTAGTTATAACTACTATGAAGGTGGTTGATTCAAAGTAAAATTATGAAAATAGTGTTAAACATATTAATCACCGTAGGGAATATCAAATGAATGTGTATGGAAGTGGTATAATATATTATAATATCAATATGCACTCACATCTTACAAAATACTGCATGCACTCTATGTAGAACATATAACACGGTGGAGAATGCTATAGTATCCCTGAAGGTTTGGTACCTTCCTCTAGGGAGCAGTGAGATCATTTGATGACTGTAATTTGGATATAGAATACAATGATTGAAAATGTGTAAGTCTAAGAAAACTTTCAATATAATTACCTCATAATTAGGACTTTCGCAGCTTCAGTCTTTCCTGTGGCAATACAATAATGTAGCGGTGTCCGACCTCTTGAATCACAAGCATTTATATCTGCCCCATATTGTAGGAGCAGCTCCACCATACCAATGTCGGCTGTTAGGCATGCAAGGTGAAGCACACTAGAACCATGTTTTATGTTCTCAATCAGCTGATTTTCGCATTGAAATGGTATGTCTGAATTACTTGAAGCCACGTTGAAAGAACCACCACCTGTACAGCAACTAATTGTTTATCCGAGACTTTTTGGTTTTTTACACCAGAAACTTTTCTGGAGTTCAGATTTCTGGGGTAAGAAGACATACCAGATAATGCTTGCCCACCGATGGCATTGACATTCACATCTGACTGGACGATATGCTGGTACACTGCTTTCTTGTCATTGGCATAGATACTTTCCCACACTTGTTGTGCCAGCAAAAGGAGCGGGTGGCTTTTCTTTGTCCGGCAGGTAAAGATTTTCTCAGAGTACTGCAAGAAAAAAGGTCCATCAAGGTCTACCTCCCCGATACTGAACTTCTACCAAGTAACACTTAAAGAATAAAACTACTAATGCATTGGGGTTTCAACATCATTTTGCACTGTAGGAATTAATTCTCGACTAGTTTTCAGTCATTTGGTTACCATGTTCAAAATGCAAAATGCAAAATGCAATATGAGAAAAAGGAGCAAATATCATGTTCACGCAAATGAAATTCCGCTTTTTAACATAGCATGGGGTAGACGATGATAAGATAAGGCAATTAGAGTGGCTTGACTGGGATTTGGCCATATATATCAAGTATATTTGGTGCAACATATGACCAAAAAGAGTTAATACTACAGAAACAGATAACCAGGGGTAAATTTCTTCATCACCCGACTCTTTCTTAGGCATCTTTAGCGTGACAAACTTCTCAGGTACTACAGTAGAGTACAATTACAGTTAACATTAGTTAGAAAACATAGGCTTACAATTCTTTACTTCATACATTTGAAAGACTCAATTTCTCCCATCTTTCTATACAGGAAATACCAAAGAGAACTTAATTACTTTTTTTTTTCCTTAAGATTTTAATTGCTTTTTTTTTTCTTAAGATTACCTTTGCATAAATGAACCTCTCCTTTAATGAAATAGAATCATCAGGTTCTGGTTTTCTTGCGTGGAATAGCTTTTCTCTGTTGGCCTTGGATGAACTACATAGTAGGTTCTTATTAGCATTAGTTTGAAAAGTTAATCCCTTCAGTTTTTGCAATACCTACCCAACGGATGCATCATCAGTTTGCAAAGTACTTGTTGAACATAACAGCTCCTCCCAAACTGAGTTTGCAAAGAGATTGCCCAGTGACTTAAACATGGTTAAGACAGAAGAGTCCCAGACTTTCACATCAAGTGTCAGTGATCTTACCTGCCAAAAATGTTTTCCACCTTAGCTGCAAAAGTGAGGATTAAAACACGAAGGATTTTGTTTCCCTTTTTAATGATAGAAAAAGCACTGAAATTTACAAAGAATACTGTTAAAAAGACAAAAAAATGAAAAATAAGAGATAAAGAAAGTAGTGTTAGACTAAGATTTTAAAAATAAATCTTTACTTAATCGGCACAATTGCTTGTAGCACTTATATTTATAGGTCTTAGATAATAGCCATTTATCAAATTTTTTAAGCTAGTTTTATTTTTCATATGTGCACTGCTTGCATTGGTACTCACACAATGATATATTACTTCACATTTAATTGTCTTCTAGGAAATTAGTAAAAGTTGGATATATTAGAAATTCAATGTACCAGGTGTTTAGTTTGTATCCATCAATCAATCGTAGTTAATTTCTTTCCAGCTTTAGACCCTGCTAAATTCAAAGCTTAAAGAAATATTGAGCCCAAAAATGGTGGCCATGGGCATGCACTTTCTTTTCTCCTTCTTATGACATGAGTGACTACCATTATCTTTATCCATATAACGTATACATCAAGACTTAAATATATATTTCAATATTTTCTTTGAAGAGAAGCTATTGTTAGCAAGAGGGTGATGGGTTCGAGGTAACAAGTCAAAGGTCCTTAAACGTTGACTGTAGCTTTTGTTCAGTAAAAGTTGATTTGACTACAAAATTGTAAGGTAAACTTAACGTGCAACCTTAGTGACTTACTTTTGATATATGTACTCCAAGATTACGATGAATGCCAGAACATTCAATGCATACAAGGATGCCGAGGTTTAAGGATGCCCAATCTGGTTCAGGTTTACCACAATCAGCACATTTGTCATTCCCACTCACCTTTCTAAGAACATCAATTGGCTTTTCAATTCTCATACTGTGTCTATGCAACTGCAAACTCATAGATGAACGTAATTGGTTTTTGGGGGTGAAATTCTTGGAAGCAGACTTCTCAGTCAAAGCATTGCTTGGAGAACTTTCTAAGGTATCAATCTTGTTGGCAGAGTCACCGTCATTATTTTCAGAGTCAGCTGAGGGCATCTGTCACATAATTGATTTATCATTATGGCAATCAATATTAATACGCGCATCAAAGGATGAATTTAAAAGAAAAAATATACTACTATGTACCATTCCCAGTGTCTGGGCACTCAACAAGGATGCAATTACTCCATTTATCTTTTCCATCCAATCCATCTGATCCAGCGCATTTTCTGCCTGCATTGCTTTCGTTAGAATAGTGTTATTTGTACTTGATTTTGCAGACACTATATCGATACACTTTCATCTACCATTGAATCGGTTGGACCTCAAACTAAATGGATCTTATACCCCATCCAATGGTAGATAGGAGTGTGTCTTGTATTGTTCTTATTATATTGAGGACAATAACATTTCTCCTTTCCTTAACATCATAATTCAGAAGTAATAATAAAAGCCCAAACTATATGTTCATAAGGTTTTGGAATTAGCACCTGCAATGTATAGTTCTTTGATGGCGAAATGATCCTGAAGCAGAATCTTAAATCCGACTGATCAGCATCAGCTTTGATTGTTGATGTCAGCAGGTTTACTGTATGACGTGCTACAGATCTTTCATCATGGACACCCCCATGGTAATGAGAAGAAAGCCATCGACTCAGAAGCCCAGAACCATTTTCAGTGGTACTGTTGTTCCTTTGCGCAGATGGTTGATTGCTGCCCTGAAACGGTATGATTAACATTTATCATGAACTGAGCGTTGCCTAGCCTAGAGTAGTAATAGTAAACTTTTAGTTGGTGACTTACATGTGGCCCGTTCCATTGTTTGCGATAGTAGTACAACATTCCTCGACTATCAAGAACAAAATACCTTCTTTTCCAGTCACCCCTTAAATTGGAGGATCGTTTTGAAAGATATCCTTGTCGAATGATTTGAACCTATAAAGTGTGCACTTTTGAGATGAACTGATGCCAATGGACAGATTCAGAATTAAAGACTGCATAAAATGAATTAAATACTAAATACATATTCTGAGAGAGAGAGAGAGAGAGAGAGAGAGAGAGAGAGAGAGTGAGTATGATACTGTGAAATACCTTTCCATTGCAGCAGATTCCATTACTATATCAGCCACTTCATTTGATATCCTAGAAAAAGGATGCGCAGAGTCTCCACAGGGAGAACCATAAGGGCCATTCAAGGACATCCTACTTTCTTGATATACTTGCTTTTTGTACTCTTCCATTCTTTTATAAAGAGAAATCTGCTCCTTATTGTAACTTTCTCTTGATTGTTGTACATAATCCAAAATCTGCAACATACTGAGTTAATATCACGGCATTTCACCCTTTTCGTATTTAGCATCAAGTTAAAAAAAAAAGGCTCCTAAGTTTCAAATGACCGATAGCAATGTGCACCTTTTGGAGAAATATCATGCCTCTCATGAAGGACAATAAGGTCTTATAGTTAGCCACAAAATTAATGCTATGGAAAATTATTTCTATAAGAAATAAAAAGGCACCCCAGACACACGAATCTGTTAAACTGAACCTAGTAGTTAGATGTAGATAGTAGATACATTGACCATGTTTTTAAGCTGGTTGATCACCCTTAGTTTATGGGTGTAGAAAGGTCAAAAGATAATTACATGCATCTACTGGTCAGCATTCACTTAAAAGCAGAAGTGTAGTGCACCAGAGAAAAAAACGCAGAAGAAGTATAGAACTAGTAGCAAAACCTCGCCAAAAAATGGTTCCATCTGATGTAATAGCTGATATCCCTGCAAGTGAAAGAACTTTCAGAAATAGCATAAATGCAATGCTAGATAAGGAAAAGTGGCCTATACATTACTGTATCATACACCTGTTGAAAGTATCGAAGATGAGCATCCATAATTCCAGTGACAGCCTCCAAGAACTCAAATCTCTTCTTGGCCTCAACATTATTGAGAGCACCAACCTAGAAGATGATAAATGTTATGAAGTTAAGACCTAACGATATGCATGTTAACTCTAATTGAAAGCACAATATTGAAAATACCAGATTGAAACGGGCTTCCTCAAATGAGGTCCTTGCATTCTGCAATTCCTGGAATTTCTCTATACCAAATTAGCTTCAAAAAGATCATACTAACTAACAACATGGAACTGGAATAATTTATGAATAAAAATGCTAAAAGAGAAGCTATTGGATGTACCTCTTCTATGACAGTGGCAATATCAAGCTTTGTGCTTTTTTTCAGTGACATAAACTTTTCACGTGCCTAAAGCACAAAATCCACATTGCTTTCATGTTATGATTAGGAGGTGTAATTGAACTTTCAATATATATACATACACACAAAGTGACACACACAGACACAATGTATTCTGAATTCCTGAATTCTTCCTGGGTTTGACAACAAAGTTTATTGTGGTCTAGAGTTGGATCCAAATAAAAGTTAATCAATATCAAGTAAGATGAGTCTGGATATTGTCAAAACTTCAAACCCAACGGATTCTTGTTTGAAAAGGTGTGATAAATATAAAATAATTTATGTGTTTTTATCTAATAGCTTAAACAGGGAGAGTTGGTTTTAGGTTATTAGAAGAACTAAATCACCAATTACAATGTAAGTACTTCAAAATTTTATTAAAAGAGAATAAATGAAAGATCAAACTTGTCGATCTAAGGAAAAGTTGAAAACTTCTTCAAACATAACACTACAAGGTCGTTTACCATCACCTCATTTAATCATATCCATTTTCTCTCAACAATCAAATTTAGAAATATCAATATACAAAATTTAACAGAATGAGTGGAATATTTTAAAACATTAATCAACTCATGTTGGTCATTAACCAAGAAACATCTTGACAATAAAGATACGATTGAACAATTAATTGTTGAAAAATGAATGATATTGATTGTCTTCCTCTTGGGTCTAGGTGCTAGTCAACAAAATCTCGATTAGTCCAATAAAATAAAGAGATTGCTAAAGGAGTAAATGATCATTCTAAATGCACAACCAACCAACTGGAACTAATGCTTCTTCTCATTTAGCAAATTGCATAGCTCATGCGGTTATGCCCACCATGCAACCATTTTGTAGGAAAATGAGAAGCACCTGGTCATATACTGGGGAAGCTTTGTCAAAGCGCTTACGAGCTTCCTGCAAGCATCGTTTGAAGCATTACAATGACAATTAACAACAACAATAAAGAATCTATACCAGTCACATGAAGGCAAGAATATATGAATATTGCATTATAGTTGGATATGAAAAGCAACCCTGAGGCTATAGATGATAATTTTTCACACTGATCAATGGTAATTTTCAGCTTACATAGCTTTAACAGATATTCTTATAGTGAAGCTATTTCATCAGACTTTTTTAGATCATGACTTCAACTGTTCTCCTCACCGTATTCATTATCAAAATGAGGTTGCCTTTAGCAAGTAGCCCAGCAAAAAATGAAGACAGCTTTTAATTATTCAAAAAGGAACTACTAACTACCCCAGTAAGCCTAGGAAGTAAAGCATTATTCATTTGGTTGATATAAGATGATCAAAGACATGGATACCTTGATTTGCAGTTACAGGGTTGAACCTATTCATCTTTAATAGTGGTCAACAACTCAACATATGTAGCGTTTTAATTAAACAGTTGATGATGAAACCTGAATTGCTTATGTGTGTTTAAGTTATTATAGACATACTTTCAGTTGTGTTGAATAATGGGAATTTAACATTCCACAAGTTTAGCATATGATAACAACCATTTTTGTGCATAAGCATTAAAACAATATCTACTAGTCACAGTATACCTTGACTTCTTGGATGTCAACATTGATGATGTGTAGTAAGCGGTCATTGAGCAACTGCTCTACCTAAGAAGCCACAGTAAATATAGTCAGTATAGCAATACCAATCAGCACAATTGCCTCTAATTTACCTGGAATAGACAGCCAAACTGTCAATAAGTCATAAAGTAAACTCTCAATAGGAAAAATTAGATGCTCTTAGAGCAAGTGAAAGTATTTGCTCTCCATCTATTAATTGACACATCAGCTATTGTATTAAAAATATAGGAAAAGTGAGAGATAATAATAGCTCACAAAACTGATTTATCAGATAATAAGTGAATTAGAGTAAGTACTTATTCTTGCTCTCAATGTACCTAAATATTTCTCCTCCCAATAGAAGCTAGGTTTTATTTTTTTGGAGTTAAAAAACTGAAAACGCACAAGTTTTACCAATCTTCAAGTGTGTGTATCTAACTATCATTGGTCAAAATTCATTAGAGGCTATGAACAAGACTGCCTAGGTCTAGGACCTTGGCAGACAAGGTAAAGAGGCTACATAGTAATAATCCAATGAAAAACTTATGATTTATACATGCACCTGATATCATAAATGTGTTTATTCTTCGACACATGATAAGCACAAACAACGGCCAAATGTTTATAAAGAAGATGGTTGAAAGTATACAAAAGGGCATGCCTGTGCTATATAACAAGCATCCAGTGAAAAATAACATCTAACCTTAATAAAAGAGTACTCTGCTGAAAAAACAAGAAATACAATGACAACATCGGGTAAATCATTACCTGTGACCGAAGGAGCTCCTTGTATGTACTTATTTCTCTCAAAGCAATAGTAAATTTGGTCATAACAGGTCCTGGGAATACGAAGAAAGGAAAAAAAAATCAAAATCAGCACCCAAGATATAGTTTAATTTAATGAACCTTAATGCAGTCCTATGTATAGGTCAAAGAAACAATATGCCTAGTTATACTCAACCCAAATTTTCATATCACTTGAGGCCAAAAATAACCCAAGACATAACCTTCAAGAGTAAGCACATTTCCAGTAAATGCCTCTTACAAAGCATACCAATGCGGCTTACCTCCTAAGGCAACAAAATGAGGATCATTATTCCCTCCTCCAAAATTTTCAAGGACACTGGCAAATGCAATGTCCCCATCATACGCCTCTCCAAGTCCTTCCCTAAAGAGATGTTAAAACCTTAATTCTGGTCCAAAAGTTATTAAGAGAATAGTCTGACCCAACTATGTGATCCCAATACCAGATAAAAGGTGTAAGAATGCAAAAGCGAATTGACATATGATAGGAGTGAAAGAGAGGCGTACGTATATTTTCGGCATCCTTTGTATAGCTTGCAGCATCTGAGGCGTAATGATTCTACACTTTCCTCCAAGCACTGCAGCTGCATGATCCAACACACCATTCATCATACTTAAAAATGAATCAACCCATTAATTAGTGTTAAAGCACAACAACACAACCACGACAACACGATTTCATTCTGCAGCCTGCACAATAATATACAATTACATTTCTACAGAGGAGGCACCGCATGCTATGCACCATATGCATATGATACGATGATCAACTATGATAATTAGATGAACATGATGATAACGGTTGTTGAATTGAAGATGATGACAACAAGAAGAAGAAATTAAAAGAAACCTGTTGGCGGAACATGGGGAGTCATCGAGCTTAGCAAAATGCATTTTGGAGAAATGAAAAATGTGTGAAATGAAATAGTGTTTTGTATATATGATTATGGAGATGGTTCTTCAGACCAGAGATACCCAGGAATCGCAATTTGTCCGAATCTGACACACGCAGAGAGAGAGAGAGAGAGAGAGAGATGGCTCTACGGCTATGGCCAATGATATTTTTGTTAATTGCTTGTTGTTTTATTTTAGTTAGTTAGTGAGTTAGTTAAAAATTAATAATTAAAGAAGAAAGCATATTAAAATAAAAATGATATAAGGAGCGCAAATGGAGGGAAGAGTGAGAGGAGATAAGAGCTGTTGAGCAGTTAACACTCCTTGCTGCGATATTTCATGTCTGTCACCCGCCCCTTTCTTTTTTCTCTCCAATAAAACTACACGTCGTTTTATCACTCTGGTGCTTTCACGGTTGGTGTTTTATCAGCAAACGTTGTTAGGGGGTGTAGTTGTTAATTATTTTATTAACCTTCAACAAAAGATGTTAAGCTATGGTGGGTAACTATATTATTTATGAGTATGACATAGGTTAGGAGCATTAATTAACGACCTGGACCTGGAGGATGCAACTTTACAATGACCAAAACTACTGTTTCCTATTTGAACAAGTTACCAGCCGTCTTGTATTTGGCTTTTGCTGAAACTTACCTTGTCATCTTTTTTGCGTCAAATTCCACTTCCACTCTCTTTTGACTGAGTTCACAAAGCTTCCATTTTTTCAATGTTTTGGGTGTTGGACCACAATCACGTAGAGTTGTCTGACCAGAAATATTGGTTGAATTGATTTGTAGACCCAACTTTGAACTGATCTTTAGGGAACAATATTCTCGAATATAATCTTGATGGCGTCACACTACATATCCTTGAGTCACATCTAATGTCAAATTTTCTTGAATAATGACTGTTCAGGCAAGAGTCTTTTCTTTCGAATGTTGCTCGGGCTTGTAATCTGATGAATGAACACGTTGATATTTTCCCTAAGAACAGCGAATTTGGATATGGTAATGACAATGAGTGGACCTGAGAAACTAAAGCACTTACTTTGAATTGGTGAAAATGTTTTCCGATTATTACTTATTTACTTCTTGATGTTCTGGCAAGAATTGGTTACTTGATTAGTCTGAAATTATGTTCTTGATGACAAAGAAACACAAGAATAACGAGCCACCATGTCCAATTTTAAGTATCCCAGTCACCAAGAATTCAAGAAAAATGTGCTTCCCCTCTCACAAGATCCCAGCCTTTTATGAACTGGGCCATCAAAGATTAATTCTTTAGACATAGGATATCAAAGCTAGCTAGATTCGGAACAAATGAGGACAAGATCCACAAGTTGCATGCGTTTGGGATGTTTAAGCATGGGACAAGTAATGTCGTCTTGGAGATGTCGCAATTCTTCTCCCATTCCATAAACTTCGTGCAACCCACAACTAAGCCATACTATATACTATATTATTTATCAACAGAAATGCGAGGCGTGGGCAGTATTATACAATAATTGGAGTAAAAATTGGAATCTTGAAGATCTTGAAAAAAGGAAATATTGTTGGATATGCAAAATTATTTTCAGATTTCTTTAAAGAAACTGGGACAAAAGTAGCCAAAGTCGAAGTTACATAATTTGTCTTACTTCCTTACCAAATTCGGCAGTCAACAACCTTATATTGCAGAATTGTTGAGACAGCTGCTCAGTTCTCCTCACCGAATGTAGGATGAGGATAATAGCTTACAAAGTTGAAAAGAATAATGGCTTCTTGAATCTCATCAGCGAAAACCAAAGCGTAATTCCAGGATGAGCATCTTTATATCTTGCACTTCTAAGTACCGTGTGTGCCGAATATATAATGGTGATTTTTGTTAGTGGTCTTTGTATTAGGATTTCTAAAAAAGGAAAATAAAAAAAGTTATTGTAAATATTATAACGCAACTAACTTCTATCAAGTGGGAAAATCTGCCCTTCCCAAAAGTTATATCAAATGTTACAATAAAGGGAGTAATTTCACTATAATTTATTACATTTTCAGTTAAATACTTAAAATTTCACTAATTTTCAAATAGTTTTTTTTTGCCAATAACCGTTAGCCACCTATCAATCTTCTACTCATGCACCACTATAATTCTAGTTCAATTCTCAAGTTGTTCTTATAAATGAGTGACATATAAATATTCTTGGAAGCATTTGCGTCGGATACATGTTGTAAATCTAGACTGGCAGGCTTCCCACCGACCTAAACTCTTTGTATACCAAAAAGAAGATTTTTAAATTTCAGGCATAACAGTGGAGCATCGTGATGGATTGTATGAGTTTCGAAAATAGGTCGTCGTGATTTGAGAGACAATGAAATGAATTTTATTTTTGGTGAGATAGAGTTTAAGTTAGGTTAAGTGTCAATATCCCATCAGCGACAAGAAAAACCCTACAACTTCTTTGGAAATTTTGGAGGAATTACATATTGTTCCATCAACGATATCCTCATATCCGTAACGATAAGAAGGTATGAACCCACATTGAGTGATTTTAAATGAAAAATAATATTTTTTTTTCTTGGGTGCAATGAAAAAAAATAATTTATTACGATATGAATTACATCAATTTGGACCGGACTTCGCTTCAAATTGCGTGGGGCGGGGAATCCCTATCTCCACCTGAGCTGGCATTTCATTTGCTGACCCAAAATAGCATAGGCTAGCCCAACCCAGTTCTATACGAGCTAACCCATATCCAAACAACAGTTTTTTTTTGAAAAAAAAGAACAGAGGTTTGAAAAAGTGGGACCTACGAAAATCAGGAAAAGACGAGGAAGCTCGAACTCTATCTTATCCTGGATAACATTCCAACCACCAAGCTTGCTACTTCACTTCACACTCTTACACCCCCGCCGGTGACACTAACCGGAAAATTCAAAACCCAAACAAAATAATAAGGAAAATGGCGTTCTCAGCGTCTTTCTGGTCTTCCCTGTTTCTTCCAAACAGAACAAATTCATTTCCAAGACCCTATCCCGCCAATCATAAACCCTGCACCAAACAGGTCCCTCTCACAACAACACCAACAACCGCATTCGCCATTCCCCCATTCTCAACCGCAACCGCCGCCGATGTTTCCGGCGCAATCGACGGGACAACAATCGCGGTGATCGGTGGGCTCGGTGGCGGCACTTGCGGCGGTGCTGTCGCTTGCGGACCCGGAGAGGAGGAGGAGGGAGCAGGCGGAGGTGGTGGGAGGGGACGACAAGGAGGTGGTGAAGGAGTACTTCAACAACACGGAGTTCCAGCGTTGGAAGAAGATCTACGGCGACACGGAGGACGTGAACCGGGTTCAGAAGGACATCAGGGAGGGTCACTCGAAGACTGTGGAGAACGCATTGCAGATGTTGAAGGACGAAGGGTCCTTGCAAGGTGTGACTGTGTGTGACGCAGGTTGCGGCACGGGTTCTATGTCCATTCCGCTTGCCAAGGAGGGCGCCATTGTAACCGCCAGTGATATCTCCGCTGCTATGGTTGAAGAAGCTCAGAAACAGGTTACCTTCAATTTCCCCTTCTTGTAGTGCTAATCACTTTTTGCCACATCTAGAATAAGCGTCTGAAATTAATTAAAAATTTAAAACAGTTACTAAATATATAGAAAAGAGACCCACATTAAATTAATTTATATTACTTAATACATAAATCTAGAAGGTGAGGCTCCTAGCAACGTTAAGGTTGATACTATGTGACCTAGGTTCAAATCCTGTTGAAACAGTCTCTTCGCAAAACGGGGACAAAATGGAAGGCTGCGTATAGCTACTTTCCTCATACCACACCAGGCGGGAGCGTGTGCACCTTTTTTTTATTAATACATAAAACTCATTTTTAATTTGAGGATATTATTCTTAGACAAGAAAAGACAATCAATATATTTCATGTATGATTATATTGCATTAACAGTTTTTTTTTTTAACCAAAAAACTGCATTTAGTGATAAGTAATTCGCCATTCATGAATTAACAGAATTAACTGCATTTGCAATTTCTATTTGATGCAGGCAAAAGAACAAGTTGTAGGCAGTCAAGATGGCTCTGCACCTGTGATGCCAAAGTTTGTAGTGAAGGATTTGGAGAGCTTAGATGGCAAATATGACACAGTGATCTGCCTAGATGTGTTGATTCATTACCCTCAAAGTAAGGCGGATGGGATGATTGCCCACCTTGCATCATTGGCCAACAACCGATTGATTCTGAGTTTTGCCCCAAAGACATTTTATTATGATCTGCTAAAGAGGATTGGGAGAGTTGTTCTGGGCCTTCGAAGGCAACAAGGGCATATCTTCACTCAGAGGCAGACGTAGAGAGGGCATTGCGCAATGGCTGGCAATAAGGAAGACGGGCTTAATCACCACTCAGTTTTACTTTGCTAAGCTTATTGAGGCTGTTCCTATGTAGTAAGGATTGGAAGGTAAGTTTTGGATAATATAGTTATTTTGTTTAGAGAGAATTCCTTGTGTAAATTGTAAGGCCATTTTTTTCACTTTTGTATGCTATGATTATCTGCATATAATTCTACTATATAATATATATTTATTCATAGTGTAGAAGTTGCTGAAGTATTTTTCTTTTTCTTTTTTTTAATCTGACACATTTAGCCATGTACCCTTACTCATCATGTGTCACAGTGAGCTTCGGTTTGAATCTAAAATGTTAATCACTCCAGGCTATGTTTTGGGGGAGATGGAGTTAAGTGGTTCATAATGAAATGGAGTATGGAGGTGGGAATTATTTACCTGGCCATTGTTTTGAGGGAATGGAGGTAAGCTCCCTTCCTGTCGGTTGAGAGTTACAATGGCTATGACGGACTTAGGTTTCAGGGATGAGGCAATTAACTAATTATTGAGGAGAAAAGATGTGGTTGTTCCATTTCATACCCCCAGTTTGGTTGCTGAAAATAGTGGGGTTTGGGACAATGGTGTGGTTAAACTATCAAGACTTTGATTGACATGCATGATATGAGTTGATTACCGAGTAAATCTAAAGTACCGACATGAGTGTGTCAATGCAGGTTTCTGGATATTGTTTGGCAGTAAAGCTCTAAAGGAAAGGTAAATGACATTGTGCTAACAACCCAAAAACCAAAATGATTTTATAGGTAAAATGCTAAATCCCCTGATTCTGTGCATTTTTTGTCACCATGGTCATAGAAGTTTCAGAACACCACTGATGCTCAACACTTATTTTCAGCTCTTTCAAAATACTAGTAGCAGTTAGGAAAAGGACTAGACGATTTATAAGATGCGTCTAGAATTGAATGTTCAAACATTAACTTCATGAAAACAAATGATATGAAAAGAAGTCTCCACCAAAAGTATGATATGAGGAGAAAAACTGAGAGTACTAATTAATGCTGGAGAACAAATTCAGAAGAATGAAATAAAGTGCCAAAAGTAACAGCAATTGAAAGATCCTTGTCCACAGATATGAGATGTGATGCCCCAGAAGAAGTTTTCATGTTTCTTCTGAAACCTTTTACAGCTTGTCAGCAATTTTTGTGATAGCATCTGTGAGCTTCCCTAGTGCTGCAACTAGCTGTCTGTTTGCTCCTTCTGCTTTTCTCTGGCCAATTGGTAGTTCATGTTCTGAGCTCCAAGGTGGGCTTTCAGTATGTTACTGTTCCTCCTCAGTATCTTAACAATGTTATTGTTGAGATCTGTGGTGTCTTCGCAATTGTCTGGTGATAATCGCTTTCTCTTGTGGATATCTTGGGGCATGCGTTCTCTCTGAAAGCCTGAATAAATGTAATTTAATTGAGAATGCAAAAAAGCTGAATCAATTGTTGGCTTCTTAATGTATTGTGGAATCATTTGTCAATCAATTAGGCAAAGAAATACGATTAATCAAATGCAGCTGATAAAGTTGAATTTGGCAACATCCTGACCCGGTAAATCCATGACATTATTCTATTAGAAAGTAAAGAGTGTGTGTCAAATGATATGCAAATAGTCTACCCCTTGCAAACCATAAAGAATAAAGTCATAGTGATGAACAAGATAGTCGCATTGAAACGGGGGAAATAGACATAAAGAATATGGTTGATAAACCAAACTTTATTGCTGCTACTAAAATTGCATGATTTTCTAATATCACAAGTCAATTTCAACGATAATATGCGAACCAAAAAGTTATGATTATATGATGTGGAATAAATAACCAGAATTATTAAATGGCTACCAGTGAGTTGATTTGGTTTACCTGGATCGTAGTTCCCTTGGAAAGATGGTTGTTGCGGTTTCTCTGTGTAGAGTAACAAGTAAAGAATTGATCAATAGGAGCTAGATGATAATATGCATAGTCGTTGGAGAAACACAAAAAGAATGTACAAGACTACAAGATTTTAACAAGAACACGCAGCCATAAATTGAACAGGACACTAAAATAAAAGTTTTGATTCGTACCAAAATAATAATAATAATAAGTAAAAGATTTGATCGAGCTTAGTTAACCAGCCCACTAAAAATCTATAATTTTTTGTTCCCTGCTTTTCTAGTTATTCACCTGTGAAAAAGAAGTATTTTGTATTTTTTTAATTCAGTAAAACCTTTTTTTAACTATTTGTCATTTTTTCAGAGGGGTCAAATCCCTCAAGTGTATTATTTATCATTATGTAACGCTTTAGTTGGCTACTACTGAATTGACAACGGTGATATTAGATTATTAGGTACGAAGTCTTTTTCTTACTAGTGTAATGAAGCTGTTTGACTGTTTCTAACGGGATTGGCATCTATACTATTAATAAAAAAATTTACTTTTATAGTTATTTTTTTTGGTGTTTTCTAACTAATTAATTTTATTTAGAAATTCATAAATTCAAATCTTTCTCATATTTTTTAATTTCTCCTTTTCCACTCACTTTTTCTTTTAAAAGAAAAAAATAACCACCTCACCTTGAATCATTTATAAATAAAAATGTATTTAATAAAATTTAATAATTTATTATCATAAAAGTATTTAATTTTATTAATATTTAAAAGATAAAAAATGTGACTTGATTGGCACTCATCCGCTAGTAAAAAATAAAGAGAGCGAAGAAAAAAAAATAGCTACACTTCAAAACGCAAGATTAACCCTTTTTCTATCAATTGGTATTGTCTTTTCACAAATTTGTTTAGTAACATATAACATTTTTCTTGAGCTAAACATACCTTTTAAATTTGCCAAAATAACTATTCCAATGTATTAGTACAATTCATGAATTATTTTTCGAATAATATATCAATTATAAAAATAATAAATTTAAAATTAAATATACAAAGGTACATGTGTTTAAGGTGTAATACAAACTTACGTAACACATGGAATCTGGGCAGAAGATGATTTGAAAACTAGGGAGGCAAACATACATTAATCAAATAAATTTTAAACTACGAGATGAAATGCATTTCATGTATCATACTTTAAGCAATTTACTTGAAAAAATCAAATAAAACAATGACTAGAGATAACCAAAAAAAAAAAAAAAAGGAATGGTAGAACTCATTGAGTATGTGTTTGTCTTTGACCATTTAGAAAATTTAAATGAAAATTTACCTAAGGCAAACAAAGGATTGCGTAAAAGTGTTGGAACGGTGAGTGTAACTCTATGGATCACTTCGTAAATTAGTCGTGGAAGCATGGAACAACAAAGAAAGGCAAGGGAATCATCGGTTTGGTATGATGAATATGATATTTTCTCAATTATTATTAAAGAATATAGTGAAATTTGAAAAAAGAGGAAAAAAGAGAGGGAAATGGATTAAAAATTTTTTTGACTTATGAGATTTTTTTCCTCCTATATAATAAGACATTAACTATCCAATAATACTATTATCATATATGTTTTTGAGGCAGCTCTCCCCAGCCCAAACCACCACCACCACCAAGTCCCTACCATCATAGAAATTGAGTATTTGTATAATCTTACCAACTCACCTCATATACAAGGGTGTTAAACGAGTAGACTTGATTCGTTTAAGGTTAGCATGCTGAGTTAAACATATCAACATTTGTTTTTGGTTAATTTGTTAGTTGTTGACCTTTTTTTTACCACTAAAAAGGTTGGGCTTGTTTTTTATATGTAAAAGTTTTTGGACCTTTTCCTGACATATAAAAGCCATTGGTATTTTATTATTTGTTTGTCTGGGTTTTTGAGTAACGAGTTTGAGGAACCTTAATGTTGCGAGCTTCAATCACGGTCGGCTCCTCGCTCCCACTCCCTCTTTTACTTCTCTCCTTTTCCTTGCATTCACCACAGCGTCCCCATCTTCGTTTCTGCCCCATGGGGTTGTTCATTCCTCAATGGCAGTTTGCAACGACCCCTTTTCCTTGTAGTTAGTCTTTTTGGTTATTTATTGTTTTCCTACTTTTTCTTTGCAATAATGGTGTGTTTGATATCACGTCTGGCGAGTCTTTTCAATGGCAGGTAACCTAAATCGTGAGATAAGCATGTGATCTTATGGCTGTAGATGTATTATGTATCAAAAGATTGTACTTGTGACATTTGTAAGATCAACAGCCTCTTCTATTAGATGTTGGTGGTTTTTCTTTAGAAGCAAGAGGTTTCTTTCTACAACACGTTTTATTTTTCTCCTAAGGCTTTGGTGATCTGATGGGTACCATGGTGTTGTTGGCTACAAATGTGCAGATGTGTATCACATGATAGGCTCAGATCCCTCGTGTTCGATAAGCTAAGTTAGATGTTGTCGTGTTCATCCTTTAGTTTTTTAGAATTTGTGATTGTGTGTTTTAGCTAGTGCATGAGCATTGCATTAGCCACCATTTTGTTTTCCAATACAGCTAGCGGTTCCAAAATTTGCTTAAGTCAGAGATTTGACGAGTTCACCGTATATATGTGTTGTAATGTGAAATCCTCTGTATGTTTCTGAAGTATTATCAAAGGATGTGTAGTTTTTCATCAGTTATAATTTTAAGTTTAGTTATGTTTTATCAACTTGTATTATACTAATTTGTCTATCACCTTTGATCTCTAATCAATGAAAATTTGTTTGTTGACAAAAAAAAATGTAATGAGTTAGGTGAATTGTAACTAGTTGGGGCTAATAACCTAATGACAAGTAGTTGTTTTTTTTACAAAAAAAAAAAAAAATACAGATAAATGGGTTGTCTCATAAAATCCATTTGTAGTTAAACAAGTTAAAGGAAGAAAAAGAATTCTTTAGACGGATTAAAATTTAATCCATTTTAACAATCTAATCATAAATTTGATCGTATATCCGTTTTGCGTATTTTTTTAACCACGCGTCTCACGTCTCTATTGATAATATTGTAGTCTGTGCGGATTTTCCAAAATAATGTCAAAATAACACATCTCCACATATATTTCACACGAAAATATTCCCTCAATGATTTATACGTTGGTATATGTAAATAAAATAGAGGTAGAGACGTCATTAGAACTTAGTACCTGAACTTGGCAGTTTGAGCGATGGTATCATCTTGGGATACCCCATCATGAGAGTTTCCTTGGGACGTGCAGGTGTTTTCAACAATGGAGCACTGTTGATCACCTTGTTCCTCCCAGCTATTGTGTTTGTCTGATCATTGTTCTCCTCCTCAGTACTCCACCCCATCTCACTATCCACAGTCGTCTCATCTTCCTCCACAATATCATGATCATCCTCGTGATCCTTATTATTATTATTCGACGCCACCACCCCTTGATCAACTGATGATGATCATCATCATCACCATTAACAATAACATTCTCTTGCTTCGGCACCCCCACCTTAACTAGTGTGAGTGGATATGCAGCAGCGGTGCACACCCTCTCATCCAACACATTGTACACAACAGAATCAAAGAACCCCTAACTTCTTCTCCTTCCTCTTGTCATTCTCTCATCATCCAAAACTAATCAGCTTCTTGCTTAACACCTGTCTCCCATTTCTCTGATCTTCCTGTAGTCAGTGAGGAGGTTCCCCACCTTTTCCTGCACTGAACAGCACCCCTCTTCACACCTTGTTGCTGGCACAATGATGACACCAAGTCCCATTTTGGGTCTGTCTGGTGAGCAACGAAACCAGGTGGTGACTTGTACCTGTTAAGCTGTTCACCACTCTCGACCAATTTCTTTGCCTCTATGAGAACAAGTGTCTCTTCTTCTTGTCCATTGAGGGTGCCTTGTGGCTTTGGTTCTTACTTCGCTTTTGGGTTCGGTCTCTGTTGATTGTTGTTTGATGACAACTGGTTGTGGTGTGGCTGCAGGAGAATCACCACCACCACCACCACCACCAGCACTTGCACCTTCGCAAATTTTCTCTGAATTCAATGACATGGCCCTTGATCTCGCACAATTGTTTACACACGTGAAAATTTGGGGATTGAGATAAGATCACAGACCATATAGATACATATAAGAATGTGAAAATTGCAATAGGTGAATGAATTTTCCCAGGAGGATTTGATATTTTTTTTCGTGTAGGTAACTTTTTTACCAAAAGTGATTGGTTTTCCAAATATGGCGCTTACTTATTTGGCAACACTCTTAAGGGTGCCCCTCTCCTTCAAGTAAAGAGCTATTCACTACAGGAAGAAGGGACCAAATAACAGACACCAAAAATTTCTTGGTTGCAGTCAATGGTGTCCTCGTACAGGTGACTAGGATAGGATCGTTACATAATAATAATAATAGTATTATTATTATTATTATAAATACTAAAGATGAAATAACGTAAGTTACTTACTAATTAAAAAATTATTACGCGTACCACATTATTTTAGTTACCAAATTTTAAAAATAAAATTTAATTTTATATGATTGTTTCCATGGAGTAATTGTCATCACATTAAAGTATGAAAAACATTAAATATTAATTTTAATTATATTCAACAATAAGTAAAGCATTTTACACTTATCTAATCAAATTATTTATTTGCTAATTGTGATAATACATTATTGGATGACATTATATAGCTTCTACAATATTAGTTGCATAGAAATTAAACTCTTAAAAATAGAATCAAAACTTTTGGTTTTAGTAGTTTATTAGAATTATAATGACATAATTATAAGATCTTGATAATCTGTAATGAACTAGGTTCCTTAAGTCTCAAGTTCTAATTCAATTTTTGAGGACTGTGTATGAAGAGAATAAGCTCTATATTTCAAAGGATTAATCTCTATCTTCCAGCGATATATACCATGGGTTCTAAAAAAATTATTTATGACATTTTTTTATGTTTTAATGGACAAATGGCATATTATTTTATTTTAGCAGTACTATATGTTACGAGTCGTACTTTGTTAAAAAAAAATGCACACAGACAAATCATGAAAGGTTATTTCTATAATATTTTAGAAAACAAAAATAAAAAAACAAAGAATCAAAGAAAATCAATATTCTTATCTTTTGTAATTCAATCCATACTAAAAGAATTCATGTCATAAAACATTTTTATTTCATTTTAGTTACTGACTATTCTTATTTTCAGTCGAAAATTATGAACCTTTTTTTTGGGTGTAACTTAGAAAGAGTGCTTACCAATTCTAACTATTTCCTAAGTTGCCTTTTTTTTCTTCCAAAAAAAATCCTTTAAGTTATGCTTCTAGAAAAGTAAACGAATCGGATCTTCAAAACTTAATATCAAGAAAATATCTTAAAACATTTATTAATAGGATAACATAACATCAAAATAGACACTAAAAATATATAATAAAATTCTTTTATAAATACAAGTTTAAACTCTAACCCGTTTAAATGGTACATACACGGATACACCTCTTTATGGTAAAAAATTCTAGTGGTCTACTAAAAAATTATAAATTGTACCACCTACTAATTTGGTGAAAATAAAAAACATATCTCGCGTAAAAGGCTAATTATTATTAATATTTTTTTTTTAAAAAAAAAACCATCCATTCGAAATACGCAATGGGCTCATTTGCAAATGTGTGATACACTTCGCTAATGATGTTCAAGAGACTTGGTGAATCGTTAACTAAAACTAAAGAACAGAAGCTGAAAAGGTATGTTCACAGCGGAATTTCTCACATCAACCGCCATAACTTTAAGAATTTCGATAATTGGGATTTTTTTTTTTCCTGCAAGCATAATTGATTTTTTATGCCACAAATCATTATTTTAATTACAAGTATGAAAAAAATACGGTTTTGATAAAAACCAGTAACATCCTTGCATGAGGGGCAAATCACAGAAGAGGCGTGGTTTATTATAAAAGTGAAATGAGAAAATCTAAACTATATAATTATATATGGATGATCAAGATTAAGGTTAATTAATTAATAATAATTAATGTTTATATGCTAATTAGGAAAAGTCATATAAATTTATATTTTAATCTTTATTATTTATGTAAAATTCAATTATCAAGATTTATCTCTCTCACTCCCAATAAACTAGTCCTCTCATGCAAGTCTCTCTTAAATATGAACTTGAAGAGTGAATACCATAAAAATAAAGAAAAATATAAGGTATTATTTATCCCACTTATCATCATCAAAAGAATTATTGGCGACCCAACCAAACAGAGAGACCCTGGACAAAACATGTTGGGCCGGACGTGTTGGACAGGTTTCAAAACTAATTGTTGGATACTTTCGACTGCTTTAAATCTTACAATATCACCCTATCCAAAAAGAAAACTTACGATATCACGACCAAAAACAAAAAAATCAACTATAGGGACCAAACACAAATCATTATTTTAATTACAACAATGTCTCACGACCAAAACAAAAAATTTACAATACGCAATATGCCAAAATATCTTACAATAAGCGGACACCCAAAGAAAATCTCTTACAATAAAAAGTGAACGAGGCTTCAGTTGGGTAAACAAAAATTTAGAGTCAGACCAAAAACAACCTAAAGGGTGACAACCAAAAAAACAGAAAACTAAACGCTCGGTGGATCGCACCTAGAAAGCAAATTCCCAAAACAATATTATTTAGAAAATCTCTTATTTAATAATTTCTTATATTTCAGAACGACACAACAAAATTCTACAAATAACATACAAATTGGCAAAAACAAAAAAACAAAAAACAAAAAATCGTGGATATTTTGCGCATGAAATTAGTTTATTATAATTTCAAAACAGTTAGTAAGAATTATGGAAATGTTATTTGTATTACCATTTGTGGATCATCGTGCCAGACACTTTATTTATCATTAGTGAGTACCTTTACCCACTTAATTTAGGATCCACATATCATCTAATCATAGATGCAGTTAACGTCAGATCCGCGTCCCAGTGTAAGGATAAATAACACTACTCTTATATTATTTATAGTTTTAGTTCAATTTTGATTTTTGATACACTCATAGTATTAAATATTTTTATGCTATATTTTTTAAAAAAGCCAAATTGCACTATTATTCAATATAATTTAAATATTTTATTTACATAACTTTTCAAGTAGGAGATAAAAGAATAACAAAATCCTCTATTTTAGTTCCTCTAAAATTTTAAGTCGGATAAATTAGTCCCTATAAAAAATAAACTCCAAATTAATCCATGTAAATTAAATTATTAGATAAGTTGATCTTTGAAAAAATAAACTATCAAATTAGTCCCTAAAATTGAATAATTAAATAAGTTAATCCTTCTATTAAGTTAGGTTAGGAAACTAATTTAACAATTCATTTTTATAAGTCTAACTAATTTAAGAGTTTCAAGGATCAAGTTATCTGAACGAATTCTATGGGGTAACTAATTTAGGAGTTTATTTTATAGTATAATTAATTTATCCAACTTTAAATTTTTGAATGGACTAAAATTGAAGTTTCGTCTAAAAGGATTAATCATCATAACTAATATTATAATATATGATTATATTATTGTAAAAACTTTTACACAATTGACAAGCATAAGAATTAAATCGTTTATTTATGTCATCACCTTGAATAAAATTATGCGTTGTTGAGCTTATACATACTATCTACTTTTAATTAAATGGCTTATATAATTGATTTAGTTTAAATTCATTAATAGTGTAAAAAAATTTACTATGTTATCCAGTTAATTAAATTTTAATAATATGACAAAATGTGATTGGATAACTATGTAAAAAAAATCATACACACTAGTGCATTAAAATTAAACTCTTATATAATTTCATCATTGAGTTTAGATTATGTAATTTAATCTTAACATCTTGATTACATCATGGTTAGATTATACATATTCAACCGATTACAGTACTTTTCCTTCCAACCCGAAATGATGGCTAAACCGAAATTAGCATGGGCATCTAATTTTGACAATTCAGCTTAGTGCTGTGTTACCGAAAGTTATCGTTACTGAGACAAACTTATATCGGATCGTCCATGGCTTCGCTATCAATGATGATACTTCTTTCTTTATGTTATGTTCCAATATATAGCAGCTACGAAGTTGATAGTTTGGGTGCTGGATGAGGTATATGATAAAACTAAAAGTGTGGGAGATCTAAACTTGAATAAAACTTTTGATGCAAGGCAAGACAGAAAGTCAGCAACTCAAAAAGAAGAAGTGAGAGATGGACCAGAATTCATTCCGACGATCATAAAGTCAACAACATCGAATAACTCGGTGTGTAATAACAAGTAAAGAGTAAAAGAAAGACATACAAAGTCCAAGTTGAGGTAATGATCAAATTCTTATACTTTCAACCAAAATATAAGGTTGA
>JAMLFY010000750.1:0-24695 GCA_030441495.1 Dalbergia oliveri
ACTCATCTTTTTTAGAGAATCATTATCAACTTTATTGAAATTGTAAAACAACATTTGGAACATGCAACCATAATCTTGCGAACATCATAGGAGTTTCTGAAACCTATTGCTCATATCATTTATGTATCAGAGCCTATATTTATATGTGATAAAACTCAAGCTTGTGTATCAGCATGACCTAGTTTATGTATTAGAGCATAGAGAAAAAAGTGATTCTAAACAAGTGTGTTGTATCAGAGCATAAAAAAATTCTAAACATATGTATCAATGCACATGACTCGGATTTTAGACATATATAAGAGAGCACGTATATGTATCTAGGCAATATAAGTATCAGGAGGAGCATTAGAGAACAGAATGAAAGATATGTTAAATAGAGTATAAATATCCAAAGTATAATAAATTGTTTCATGTAAAGCAGAATAACTATACTTCAAAATGAATGTTTCAGAACATCAAAACAAACAAAAAAGGTTAAGAGCATAAATAAAATAAAATAAAAACATGATATGCATAAGTTGTTTTGTTTGGAGAACTCTTTAAAGCGCTCCCCCTTAGCTTGCCCCCTAATTCTAAGCATAATAATCAAAAGATTTTCTTTTTCTTTTCTTTCTCCCCCTTTGTCATCAGCAAAAGGGTTGTGCCTGGAGATCACAACATTATTGGCCCCTTCTCTTAAGCTCTTAAAAGAGTTGGAGAAGCAACTCTTCATGCCTCCTAGTTGAGCTCCAATCTCCCTACTTGAAGTTTCAACTCTGTCCAAACTTGAAGCCATGTCTTCATTGATTATGCAAGAAGCTGGACCTTTGAGAGAGTTGAGGTTGGCTGGAAAGGTGTATTGTTCTTGTTGTTGTTAGGGTAGCCTTGGAGTAGGCTTTGGAATATCTAGGGAATAGTGTCCCTAGACTTGGGTGAGTCCTCTTCTTCTTCAATGGTAACAATAGCAATGGGTGAAGTCATTGGCGGAACATCAATAGGTCGATTAATTGGTGAGAAGTAGTGGTAGCATGAGTAGGAATGTCAACATTATGGGAGCACGCAATGTGAGAGGAGCTAGTTTCTAAGGCTTCAACTTCTTCCTCTAGAGGAGTTATTCTTATGGAGGGTGGAGGTTGAGGCGCCAATAGGATTACATCATTAGTTGGATCAGCAACTACCTCCTCTGGTTCTTCCATAATAGACTCTAGGGCTTTTGTTTTCTCAATGTCTTGGAGAGTCTCATTCTCCTTGAGACTTTCTTTGCTTCCACTATTTCCTCTTCTTCTTCATAAGAAAATTTTTCTTCTACAAGAGTGCCTGCTGATTCTTCAAGTATATCCATCAGAATTAGAGAAGCCCTTGGACCATCTTTTGGAAAATTTTTGTATTTGAACTTGATGTCCTGTCTCTAATGGATAGCTTGGCCTTTTTTTGTGGTTGATTAGTTTTGAACAATTTTCTCTACTTTCTGAAGGTTAGGATGAAGGCATATGTGGCTCTTATTTTTGCATTCTTTCCTGTCTCAACTTTGTTCTTCTTTAGGTATTCAGAGGAATCTCAGGTGACTCTATCTTCTTGGAGTCTTTAGAGTCACTCTCAATTAGAATTAGCTTCATTTTTCCTTTCCTTTTCTTTTTCTGCTTCAGCTTTTCAGTTACTTCCCGACCTTTTTCATCCATAATCCTAGGGTTTTGTGATCACTCCCAAAGGAAAGTGACACTAGCAAGTATACTAGATCGTTAAGTAATAGAGTAAAAGATAAGGTTGTTGTACCCAAGGGATAATTGAAGTACCAATTTTAGTTAACTAGATGATAAGTTGAACAATTGAAAAGAGATGATATCAAAAGGAATTTAAGGGCTAAAGTGCTAAAACAATGTAAAAACGATATAAGAATTGCTGGAGTTAGATACTAGGGCGATTTACTTCAACCACATGTGAACAATATGCAACATGAAAATTAATATGCTTTGTCCAAATTCAATTAAGTGACGGAGGATCATTATGTCATTAAAGTCTTTCTCAAGATCATTTAATGTTACTCAAGTAAAGTCAAGCACCTAATCTCTTAGCATACTTAAGTCTATACATAGTTCTCAAACCCTTAAATACCATATAAATCATGTTTGCCTATCTCTAGGTGTCATTCAACTCATGGCATTGCATTCATAGACATGGCTCTTACTCATTCTCTCAAATTTGTAAAAACCCATATAATCCTAAATTGGTGATCAAACCATTCAAGATAAATAAGCTCAAATACAATGCTCACTATCAAATGAGAACAAGACATAAATTCATTCATATTAGCATAATGTCAAACATATAGCCCTCATAAATCACCCTTGGCAAAAAGGTTTAGTTACACATTATGGAAAATGAAATAAAAAAAAATAGATGAAAGAAAGATGTGAAGAAGCCATGAATAAAGAAAAATACACAAGAAGTTGAAGACAAATCCAAGAAGAGTCTCTCTTCAAGTTATTGAAGCTCCAATCCTTTTGTCCTCTTTCCCAATTTGGTATTCTCATCTCAATGTCCTTTCCAATGTGTTTCCTTAGGTTTTTATGCCAATCATGGGCTTCCAAGAGTCAGTAAGGCGTAGTCCATATGTCAGATTCATGCACCCACGCTGACGTGGCTATGGCTACACGTGAAAATATGAGAAATCTCGAGCAACCCATGTTGTAGCGTGGCTTCAGTTTCAGGACCCATGCTCCAGCATGGATTTCTGAAATCCTTCAGCTTCAATTCTTGTTCCTTTGCACTCCTAGCTCAAATGCTTTCTTAATTCTTCTTCCAAAAAGCTACAAAACCAATGGAAAACACAACTAGAATACAAGGTTAAACGTGAGTGTAATCATGCAAAAATTTAAATTGAATGATGTAAGAAGGGTGACCATGAAAACTAAAACTAATTATTAACAAACTAAAAGTCTCAAGAAAACTAAAGAAAAACATAACTCCTCCTAAGGGAGTTATCATAACCCCAACTTAAGAACTTGCTTGTCCCCAAGGAAGTCTCAAGATAAAACTAAACAAGCAAGATGGTATTTACATGACAAAACATTTTCAAATTGTTGGTCCACAAACACCTCATCATTGTTCCAAGAGTTAATTCAAAAGTCACCAAGATCCAAAGTTCAACTGGTTGACCATCTAATTGTGCAAAACTTTTTATGAGAAAATCAAACTACTGTGTGTGTTCAAAAAGTGACAAAGAACTCATCCTCATCATGCCAATGCCAATAGTTAAAAGGAGACAAAACCAAAACAAAGCAAAATCACTCTTTATACATCCACAAAAGTAACAACTAGCCAAAGATCAAAAGGACTTTATTTAAGCTTGTAATGCTAGGCTAAGGTTGAGGTATGATGACAAGTCATTTAGTCTCACTAATTACCCTCAACTTAAGAAACCCTTCACTTCTAGTCCACTACCTTCAAGCAACCCCCAACTTGTATTATTGCTATCCCTATTTCATTTTTTTCACAACCTATTTCCATTTCTCAATTGAGCACTAATCAAATCCAACCAATCACAAGCCACTTTCCTTTATTCTTCTTTTTTTTTTTAATTTTCTTTATTCACATGGGAATACATATTTCCCTTTTTGGTGCTCTTTTGTTTTTTAACTTCCCCGTAATCATTGACCCATGGGGATCAAGTTAGGAGTTACCCTATTCTCATGAACTTAGAAGCTTTAGGCTTGAAGGTAAACTAGGTTCAAAATTGGGAAATGAAACAAAATGGATTCCTGGGCTTGTAATGAGGCTCAATCAAGAAACAAAAGTCCAAAGACTCAAAAGGGATGACAAGGCTTAGTGTTAAAAGGTTAGCCTAAGGTTTCTTTGTGGCTTCCAAAAATGGCCTAGATCACTAAGGCTAGTTCCTACTCATGCTTATATAGAGAGCATCAAATGCAAAGAATGCATGTCACAATTTGACTATGGCAATGAAACATGATCATCACTAATCCTAAGTCACTCATGATGGTGCATGCAATATGGTCAATATTTCTCCAAAAAAAAAAAATGCACAAGAAGATTTTCAACACTCAAATGGTCAATCTCAGCTACTAATACTAAACAAAATAACCAATCGTATCATTGGAATGGACCACAACACAACAATTTTTAGCTTTTTTTGTTCCTTTTTTTTTGGAAGAACTACCTCTAAGAAGAAAAAAAGAGCAATAATTAAAAGCAACAAAAATCATATAAGAGTTAACAGCTACAACTTACTCCAACTACAGTCTAAGTCCCCTACCCCCAACTTAAAAATTATGCTTGTCCCCAAGCACACACATACAAAGTAAAATGACAAAATAGAGGGAAAAATGAAAGAAAGCACTTTATGGTCAATTTGAGTCCTCCATAGCATCAAGGTCATCATCATCATCTGATCACTTTCCTCTTCTTCATCTTTTGCATCATCATCCTCAGCATCATTTGAATCACCCTCCTCCTGCTCATTTGCAGCATCCTCATCATCATTATTAGAGGATAGCGAGAAAAATGGCTGGGTAGTTATAATAGGCATTGGATTGCCATGCCTTATCATATTATCCAAGTGGTGGAATCCCCTATCCATCCGCTCATAGATGTTGTTCAACTGCATGTTCACCGTCATATCAAGATCATCTATCCTCGCCATTAATGAAACAATATCTGGGCCCTGAGGATGATGAGGTTTGGTGCCTCTTGCCCTTAGATGAGTCAGGCTGATTTGTGAGTACACTCTTTCTTGAGCTCCTGTTGGCACCTCCTACCTTATTCCTGGCCTAGAGATAGTAAGGTTAATGGAAGCAGAAGATATCAAAGGCTCAATAGGAGTCTTTTCTTCATTTGCTGGATGACCACACGGCCATTTGGCTAAGGCAGGAATCAAGGAAGGGTAAGGCAAACAGTTTTACTACTCAAGAAATGCCTTATATGATCATTGATAATAGTCTCGACGTTCACCTCTTGCTAAATGAGGATGCAATATAACAAGAGAAAGTTTCTTTGGGAATGGTGTGGACATGAGAGCATTGGCGGATGCGAGACATAATGATCAGGACCCACACTCGAGCTTAATAGAGAGGTGGATGTTATTGATGTTCTATTGAGTGGTGCATTCAGTGTCATTTTTATAAAATGTCCACTTAGCTCCCTCTCTACCAATGACATGAAGAAACTTATCCTAATCAGAAGGGTTATTGAGCATTGCTATGTAAGCACATTCCTCTACCGGTTAGAGTTCATGATACGCATTGATTGTTTCATATGTCAACCAGATCCATTTCCCCTTCAAAAAGATCTTACCACTAGGGACCTTATCCTCACCTTCCTTGAGCATGTTAGCATAGAACTCTCTGACCAATGGCATACTACTAACCACTGGAACATAAAAAAGGAAGTCCCAGCCACGTCTATTAATGTCATTGATGACCCTTTGGAAATCTCTCTTATTGCCCTTCAGGTAGGATTTTCACCCCTCTCAACAATATATTTCCTATTATGAAAGGCAGAGTTGTATCGCCTTTGAGTCAAGGTGAACAATCTCCATTAGGAGGAGCAAGAAGAGGGCCAGCTTGCTGTTGCTTCTTCTGGTGCCATGGCTTGAGGGTACCTGAATAACACAACAAGTAAGAACATGGAAGACCAACCAAAATAGATCAAAAAGTCCAACATGCAACATTAAATAATTTTATACGAACACTGTAATTGAACAAATGAGTCTCATTCAACATAGTCAAAGAACAAGATGTCAGCCTTTCAATTCAATTTAATTCCAATTGACATGTACATTGTTCTTAACCTTTCAAAAATGTAAATTACTCAAGGCAATGCCAAAACTCTTCTTTATACTCACAACCTCATCAAAGCCCTTGAGCAAGCACAATAAGAGCTAAAATCATCTCAATTTGGATATGCATCATAATTAAACATTTACAAGAGCAGTTCTTTTTAGAACAAAACAACAAGTAAAATAAAGAACAAAAAGCAAAATTAAAAGTTACAAATGCAGATTAGGCACAGGAATGAGGAACAAAGTTCAAGCTTTCATCAAAAGCAAATTTAAATGCCAAGAGGAAGAGTTAGGAAACATACCAAAGTTGTCATGAATGATGAGATGGTGAATGCAAGCAACTAAAACCTCAAAGCACAAAACCCCTCAATCAATGTAAAAAAAATCAAACCCCAAATCTCTAACTCTCTTTGAATTCGCGATTAGGGTTTGGTGGTGGCTAGAGAAATTTTGTAAATGGTGGAAAAGAGGAAATGGTGGTGGTGATTGTGGGTTTACCGTGGGTTAAGGGTAGTGGTGGTCTTGGGTCGCAAGTTGAAAAATGTGAGGCGATGGAATGAGTGGAAGAAGGGCAGAGTATGGTGATGGAAGGGAAAGACAATGTTGAAAGGTAGTGGATGAGGGTTTAGCGTGGCGAGTTGAAAGACAAAAGAAGACTGAAGTTGCAAGTTAGTGAAGGGGATGATTGCGGTTTGAAGAGAAGAAATGGTGTGGTGATTATGGGTTTACCACCGGTTAAGGGTTGAAGAATGTGAGGCGGTGGAATGAGATGAAAAAGGGCAGAGTATCGTAATGGAAGGAGAAGACGTGTAACACCCTAATATTTAACCCCAATACGCCTAGGACGAATCAAGATTAATTATTAGTTATTACTTCTCTTTATATTCATTTACAAAATACTTAGCGGAAAATATAGGTAAATTTTTTTTTTAAATGATTCATATAAAACAAAGTGCGAGCTTTTACGTGTAACATAAATGTAACGTGAAGTGGAAGAATACATAAAACATACAGAACATAAGCATTAAAGAACACATCCATCATAAACATCATTCTTCATCACATTAGATAACATAGTTTAGTATAATACCACTGGAATATAAAAGAAACATAAAGTCTTACCCATACTAGTGGGCAGAGCTTGCAACAACAACATAAAATAAGAAATATAATAAAAAAAATACATGAAAACAACCCCAAAAGATACACCCGAGCTATGACACTCCCTCCCCGAACTATGGATGATGCTCCTCCTCGTCCCTCGTGGCACATACCCAATGAACTGGGCAAGCTCCTCGGATGCGTGAAGGCGGAAGGATGGGCGAGCATGCCCGCCATGGTGTGGGCGCATCTCCGGACGTCGTGCTAACCTCTCATCACCGTCTCCTCGCTACCCATCCCGATATCCATGGGTAGGCAGGGCGGAACCCTCCAGAAAGGATTAGAAGGAGGATCCTCTGATGGGTCGGTCTCGAACATCTCGAGTAAGGCACATACTCGGGGTAACCCGCACCGCTGAAGATGCCGAGAGGTGCGATGGTTCTACTCGTCTCGGGGTCGCGTCCTCTCAAAAATCATGTCGTCGCCAAAGGGGGAGGTTGGAGTGAACGGTAGCTGGAGACTGGAAAGGCAAATGGGCGTCCCATGTATGCAAAAATTCGTATAGCACAACGACCCTCGAAGTGGTAGGACTGATGATCGGATCGTAGTGCAGTTCCACACGGGTGCATCAACAAAAATCACGAACGACGCCATCGATGTTTGAAGACATAACGGAAAGAAACAGAGAGAGGGGTGGGAATCTTGCTAAAGAATCTCATAGGAAATCCTCTATCCTAGTGTCATCGTTAACGTCCCAGGAACCTTGGGTTTATTATGAAAAGGTTGAGCATGCATAGGTTCATTATGAAGTTTTCACAAAAGATATTTATCCAAGGTCCATGTTTTTTATAATGATTCTTAATGCATGTATGCAACATAATAGTTCATGGATGCATGGCATTCTTTAGGCAAACCAAACAATAATCAAACAACATTTAAGTGGCATGTAACTTCTCTTTGAACATTGTTCTTTCTTCTCATTCTTGTGACACCAACATCATATTAGTAACCGCACCCCTTAAACTAGGCTATGAGCTCATACCTTAACTAGTCGTCACTAGTTCTTACTTATCCTCTTGATAAGCGAATCATAAACATAATCATATTCATCATAATCATCATGATCATCATAATCATCATAATCCCGACTCCAGAGTACAGGTAGGGGCCTAAGGATCACCCATCATGGGACTTTTTCCTTCTTCGAAACGCATCGACTGGTTAAGACCAACGACTTTGTCCGCTTTGGAGGCTAATGTCTATGCCCTCACGGTTTTACCTTCTCTCACCTAGGAGGAAGTACGTCTCGGTGTGTCACCTTAAACATCATATTTCTCAAAAACTTTCTTATGTTTCTCAAATTTGACGGAAATTCGCGGCATAACAGCTACTCTCCGAATTTCCTCAAATTTGAGTCATGCCACATAATCTCAGTCACATGCATCATTTTCATGGAACTTTCTCAAATCAATATCTTTCTAGTTCACATGAGCATATTCCTCAATTTCATTCATATTTTGAAACCTTATGCATCTTAAATACAACATTTCATCATATCATCATACCAATCATACACATAAAGTTTCATGCTCAAGGAACTAACATAATCACATCATCATAAATATGCTCGAGGTTCATCATCATAATTGTGCTCTCTCGGCCACCTATCATAATATCTTATGCTTTGACCTTTACGGGCTTAAACTTGTATTTGCATCATTCTAATACCCGTATTACATCTTTATTACCCTCAAGAGGTTAACACTTAAACTTTTCTCTAAGATTTGAACTCACTAAAATTCCAAATAGCACTTCACATAAAAGGGCAGAAAATATCATATGCTTAGGGGCTCTAGAATCTCCGTTCGTGACCCTTTTTAAGATCCGTCTTCGCCTAAGGCTCCATAATCAATTCCTAAACCAATTATGAGGGATTCCTAGGCATGTTCTCTAAGTTATGAACCATTTTTCCTCAATTTAACTATGCTGGAACAGAATTATGTTTTGCCATATCTAAGAGTGCTAGAATTCCCATTTTAAGTTCTTATCATCACCTTAAACTTAGAAATCAACACCTAATCATTTATGAAGGGATTTTATACATGTCTTACTAATTATGAACCATTTATCCTTGATTCAATCATGCTGGAACAGATTTGCATTTTTATGCATTAAGGTGTTCTAGAATTCTCATCTCTAATCCCTTTCAAGTTACTTATTCTTTTCTAACTTTTCTAAATCGATCCTTGCTTCACTCAAACATAATTTTACACATTTTAACACCTTAGAACAGCATTTATACAGTAGCCAAACATAGAGGGCAGAACCGAAATCATGAGCCCATAAAATCACATAATCTCTTGAGTTGAAATGCATATAAGTTGCTAGTTTCTCTTAGGACAATTTCAGGAGCAAAAAGGTGTTCTGGTAATCGATTACCAGGAACTAAATTTATTCTAGGTTTAAAACAACCGGGTAATCGATTACATACAATGGTAATCGATTACTTAGGTTAAATCTTTTGGAAAAATGAAGAACATAGAAGTAATCGATTACACTACAGGTAATCGATTCCAAGTTTAAGGAGATTCTGGGCATGAAGAAAGCCTTGGTAATCAATTACATTGTCTTGGTAATCGATTACAGAACCAAAAGTCCTTCGAAAACCCTCTGGTAATCGATTACATAATGGTAATCGATTACCATAACCTGAACTTGAGAAAACATGATTTTTGACACATTCCAAGCTATTTAAACACCTTGAGACCTCATAAAAAAAGTTTTCCAACATTTTCCTGAAATCATTCATGCATTTTACAAAATCAAACCATTATTGAATCATACTAAAACTCATCCATTTCTTTTTCTAGAGTTCCCTTTTTAAGATACTTAGGGCAAGTCTTTGAGCTCTAGAGTATTTAGGTGATAACATAATCTTAAACATGCTATGCACTTCATTTTACTCTTCATTAGAAAGTAAAGTGAGAGCATAAAATAAATATGAGATGCAACTTCATTATTATCTTTAAGGATTAAGTGATGACTTGAAATATAAACATGAAATGCAAGCTTGGGAATTTAAATATGGTAATGCAAGTTCTTTCATTTATTCTTGTGAAATTAGTGATGGCATCAAAATAAACATGAGATGCAAGACATAAATTTAAACATGAATGCAACTTATTTTTATCTTAACTAGAGCTCTTACAAGACTTTAGAGGAACATAAACCTCAACCCATTATGTATCATAAGGCAAGCTTTAGAGTTCTTAGCACCTAGACTTCAAGAAAAGTCTTAAGGTTTGAACTTCATCATCAAGCTTAAGAAAATGGACACAAAGTTCAACACTTTGTCTAAACAAAACTACAAAGACTAAGTCATATTCTTTATTTTATTGCTCATGGGCTTCAATCTAGAGTAAAACTCTTAGAACGGCCGACCAACTTTAAGGTTGGCAAGGGTAAGCTTAGAGCTCTTTGAAATCATAGGATTAATTTTCTTAACAAAACTTTTGTGATCTACTTTACATTTTTAGCAAACTTTGTTCAAACCAAAGCAAAGGAAACTAAAATCATGAAGAGGAAAAGAAAAGAAAATCAAAACTTTATCAAGGAAAAAGAAAGAAATCAAGGCATGTATGGTCCAAGACCAAGTTGTTTCAAGCTTTAGAGGTTTCTCACATGACAACAACAAGTCATTATCTTGAAACCTCATCATCAAGCTCATGTTTTCTTTATGAAAGGGCCTCTTGGCCGAAAATGAAAAGGGGAGGAAAAAGGAGTTTGAAACCAAGAGAAACTAGAACTTTTCTTTAAGAAAGACAAGTAAAAACTTGAAAACAAACCCCTACCTAGAGAAGTCTTGAAGAGATATGAAAGAAAGCTTGAGTTCTTGATGAAATGGAGAAGGAAAATCCTCTTGAAACTTGAAGGAGGAAATCAGCCAAAGTGAGGAAGTTTGAGAAGAAATGAGAGAATTTTTGTAAGAAGTGTAAACTTAACAAATGAACCAAAGTGTGACAAGGTTCATCAAGGCTTGGTATTTATAGAAATTTTCAACAATGAGGCTTCCAAAGAGGGGAGGAACGGCCACATGAGGGAGGAAGGAGAGAAGAAATATCTCTTGCAAAGGTATGGTTGTAAGCATGGTTATAGGCATGGTGAGGTATGGGCAAAGCATGGGCAAGGTATGGTGGAAAGCATGGCTCTTTGGTGTGTAAAATAAATCAACATGTGAGGAAAATGAGGGAGGATTTTCGGCCAGCCTCATTAGCCCAAGGGAGAGGAAATTGTTCATGTAATTGTGGTTTAAAGGTGTGTTTAGGTGTGTCTTTGATTAGGCTTTTGATTAGGAGTTTGTAAGAAGGTGTTTAGGTGAGATAATTGGTTAATTAGGAAGGTCAAGACTTGATTAGGAGGGTAATCTTACTAGATTAGTAATTTAAAATAATTCTTTTGGTCAAATGAGGTATGGCACAATTCCTTAATTTAAGGAATTGGAGAGAGAAAATACTATTCAAGATTCCATGACTAGGAATCTTGAATTAAAGAATGCAATTAGAGTTTATCTAAGCAATCTTAGGTTCTAATTAACCTTAATAAATTATTTTGACTCTAGATTAATTATCGAAATAAATTAATCTTCGATTAGAGCCTAATATTGCTTAGGTTTGCTTAATTGCGTCATTAGGCTCATTGTACACTGTTTTAGGGCAAAATGGTAATTTTGCACTAAACTGCCCGGGACCTTCCCAACTAAACATCAAACATTGCTCAAAAACATCATTCTAAACTTCCTGGAAAAATTCTGGGCTCAAACGGCACCTTTTACCCGTGTAGAACACAGGGGGTATTTTGGTCATTTTGAGCCGAAAGTTTAGAAAATGAGATTTTCACCTCGGATATCATTCATAACAACATAATCCCCTTTAAACATCGAGTTGACCCATTCGAGGGTTGCGGGGCAACTGTCCTCGAATTCTGAAAAATGACCTCAAGGGCATTTCAGTCATTTGCACTCTAACGGAGAAATCGGGACATTACAAGACGAGGTTGAAAGGTAGTGAATGGGGGTTTAGCGTGGCGAGTTAAAGGAGAAAATAAGATTGAAGTTGCAAGTTAGTGGAGGGGATGATCGCGGTTTGAAGAAGAGAAGAAAGGGGAAGCTTGAAGAAGCTTAAGGAATGGAAGAGGTGGGGTTGAGTTTGTGTAAGAGACGAGAGGTGAGAAAAGAGGAGAGAGTTTGAGAAGATTAGTTCAAAATGAGGCCTTTCAAGCTAGAATGTATAACGTAAAGTCAGCTGCTATTCAACTACGACGTGATAACCACGCTAGCATGGAAAATGTTTGACTCACGCTAGAGCATGGATCACCATGTTGTAGCGTGTTGTGATTTTCTTTTAAGTCTTTTTTTTTAACATACTTGGTCATGCTAGACCATGGGAAGCTATGCTGGATCATCCTGTCATGTAAAAAATGCATTTTTGGGGCTTCATGCTGCGTAGGTGCCAAGCTCCAGTGTCCTGTTTTGTGGCCTTCTACCCAAGTTGTGGCATGGATTCTTCTTGCAAAATTCTACAAATTGGCTAATACATGCTGACCTTTGTATCATGTTCCTAAACTGAAAAACTCTATATTCTATATCATAATCAAATAATAGACTCACGAAAAGTTAATTAGATCAAGTTAAGACAAAATAACCAAATGCAAACGAAATGAGATGAATTCAAATGTAAATTGTAAAGAAAAGAAAAAACGGGAAAAAAATAAAAAAGAACTTGGGTTGTCTCCTAAGAGCACTTTGGTTTAGTGTCCCTAAGTTGGACATTGATTTACCACTTAAGTAGGATCCAAAAGGTTGCTTGAAGCCTTGAGTCTATCAAAGTCTCCATCAATGTAGCTTCAAGCGTTGACCATTCACCTTGAAAGTGCCTTCGTGGATGTGTGACTTCAATTGCTCCAAGGTGAAACTTGAGTTACTTGAAATGGTCCAAACCATTTAGACCTCAATTTGCCAGGAAAGAGCTTTAGTTTTGAGTTAAGGAGCAGAACTTCTGCCGACATGAAAATCTCTCCTCATGATATTCTTGTCATGCCACAACTTGGTTCTTTCTTTGTAAATCTTAGTATTTTCATATCCCTCAAGTCGGAACTCATCAAGCTCACTTAATTGCAGCAATCTTTTCCACGTGCATCCTTGTAATCAAAATTGAGCAGTTTGGTGGCCCTATAGCTGACACGCTTTACCAAAAACCAACCTATATGGAGACATTCCTATAACACCCTCCTAATTACCATATTCTACTCAAGTATTAACATAGTAATTAACAGAGTATTACTTACATTCATAGTCTATATTAGTCGAAATACAATGCAATAAAGAAATTTAGATATATATGTTGCAAAGCTCGTATTTACATATATGAACATCATTGCTAAGTTTACAATATGTACATCATACTAGCAAAGCAAACGAGATAACTCATAAGCTAGTCAAGAACCCAGTTACAAAGAAACACCCCCACATCTAGTCTCTATCCTCAAAGTCGAAGCCCAACAAAATTTTATACAACAGAAATGGACTTCATCAACATTTATAGGATCAATTTGCAGGCTGCGGGTTCTACTACTAAACTACTACTATATATATATATATATCAAGAGTCCCTGATGTCTCATGCTCTTCTAAAGAAAACTATTCACCATTGGGATGATGGCATTTCCCTTACGAGGGCATTTGGACTAGCAGGTGGATACAGAGTCCAAGGATGAAGATGAGGAAGGGTTGTCTCAGGAGGGCCACATGTGTGCTGGGGCTACAAACATATTGGGGTGTGCCATGTGTAGAGGCACACCATCATATGGGAAACCGGATCAAACTAAGGGGTAAAAATAGAAGTGCTAAACGAACGGCTGAAAAATACTTATGCCCGAATTGGGAATATGCTACAACGTATAGTGAATCCCAATCTAGGTCATAGTGCCACTTCCACGGGGTGAGTCAAGGAAGAAGATCACCGACGGCATTCTGTGGAATCTGAATACAATACAACATATATGCACATAGGGATGAGAATATTATAAAATTTTCAGGAGAGTACTCCCTCAAGTATAAAACATAACTAGCCATTTCAGCCATATAGGTAATATCATGTAAGGTCATACGCAAGTGTAATTATAAAATAATAATGACAATTATACATTTAGTCTTGTAAACAAGGAACTCACTTTAGTGCCATTTTCTCTTTCTTTAACATAGGGAAAACTTAATTTCACATCGAGAGGTATCTCCAGTGGATAATTCCACAAAGGACAATAGACTGCTAGGACATGAGTTCATTCCTATTCGTGATCATCGGACTTCATTTTTTTGCATTTCCAAATCACACACAGTTCTATCTTACGAACGTCTACGACTCATAAAATTTCTAGGAAGTCGTTATTCTTGCCTCCCTCTTTATCCCACATAAGCCTTGTCTTTGTTTTCCCTATATGTTCAAAATTTCACAACTAAGATTCACATTCTCTTGTCACAATACCCGCATCATGTACTTCTTTTTCTTTCTTAAAGGCATGCTTACATCACGCATAAGCATTCAATGACATTAGTGTTTCATCCATGCCTCATAAGCAATTATTTGAAACAACTAGCATGCATTCATATGCCATAAACTTGGACTAAATGTCATTCTATCATTAATTTAAGCCATTCTTACCATTCCAGCACCTTAGCAGATTTACCGTACCAATAACAACATTTAATTTCCATATCAAACGGCCATTTCAAGAGCCAAAAACATTCTCCATGACACTTCAATGTGCCTAAGAAACCCTATAAAAATTTAGTGGTCAAAGATCACTTATTCACAAGCTTAAAATAGGGTTCTTACAATTTTTAACCTTAGCAAATAATTGAATCAACTCACAATAAAATTTACAGTGATAATTCAATGTATTAGCAACTCTCTAAAAATTTCAAAGTGTAGTTCAATCATTTGCTATGATAATAAAATCGGACAATCTTATTGTTTAGTTTCAACAATCAAGACAACATCAGTCCATTTCAATGTCAAATTTTAAGGGCAGGATACCTTAAAACCAATGCCGAAGAAAAATTCGTGTGGTTAGTTTAGGATGTTAGCTTCCATGTGTTTTTTTTTCAGTTCATAAACATGACCACAAGTAGGTCTAAAAATTCACTAAAATTTACTGCTTGGCAAACCGAAAATTCAGCAGCCTAGTCAAAACTTCTTTTGATAAAAATGATTTTCTAACACCATCCAAACACACCACCAAAATTAATACATCAATGTCAATATAATATCAACCAATAAAAAATTTTGCACCTAACTCAATCAGAACTCATTAGAATAAATTTGAAGAGAAAGGGCAAAGAAAACCCTACTTTTAGTGACCTAATGAATCCTTGGTCCCAAGGTGCTCTAAGATTGCTTCCTTTCACTCCAAAGCTCAACCCCTTCTTAACTTAGTGAGGGTGAGGTAGCAAGGCTAGGCTTGGTGAGGAACAAAGATTTCAATTAGTTAAATTTGTAGAGATTGAGGTGTAGATAAAGTTTTGTGAAGGAGGTTGGTAGTTTTAACAATTCTAAACTAAGGTTTTTGAGGTTTCAAGCTTGGAACTTTCAAGGAATGAAAATGGAGGCTGATGCTTCTCCTTAGGTGATGGCCAAAGTTAGGAAGAAGAATTGATGAAGTTAGGTGACTTGTGTTTATCTTATAGTAAGCTTTAGATATTATATAATATAAGCACATAATTCTTAAAGATAGAAAACATAATGGATGGTTAGGATTTAATCTTAGATTTCAAGATTAAATCTTGGCCTTCCACATGTAAATGGATATACATTATCCATTTGTGGTGATTAGACATCTTTCGGATTAAAAATCACACACCGAAATCTTATCGAATGGGTAAACGCAATACCGATTAAACCGATATTACCAAAAATTAATTCTAAGTATAAAATTTTTGTTTCCACTTATTTCTAACCTTATTCCCATGTTTTCCTAATTTCCAGCACTTTCGTGTCCCAAATCTAGGTTTCGGACTACCGCGAGCCTGAAAGGCTCGCAAAATTCACTCTTTGGTTCGTTATACAATCGTTTTGATCATTACTACGTCTCTAAGAATCTTAATATTCTCATTGACAAAGCCTCAATTAATTTCTAAAGAAAATGAGGGTGTTACAATTCCAATAGGGGTTTTGTAAGCGGTTCTATAAGCCCAAAAAGCGTTATCTAGCTCGATAGAAGTCTACACATGAAGTTTGGTGGCCCCATGAAGTCTACACCCTAAACGTCAAAAAGATCACACACAAGAATGTTGTTCAGGGCATTTCACGTCTTTTAGAGATGTTCCCAGTCCTTTGGCATTCATCACATCTCTATCAAACTCATGTGCATCCTTGAATAGTGAGGGCCAATAGAATCCACATTATAGCACCTTGGAAGTTGTTCTTGTTGCACCAAAATAGCCTCCGACTAGGGAAGTGTGGCAATGATAATGGATGCTAGCAACCTCCTCATCATGAGACACACATCTTCTAATCACTTGATCTCACAATGTCTATAGAGGAATGGATCCTCTCAGAAGTAATACTTGAGATCCAAGAAAAACTTCTTCTTATAGAGAGACTCTTCGAGGATCTTCTTCACCAAGTAGTTCGCAAAATCTACAAAACATAGGGCTGAATTACTACTAGAAAAACGTATTAACGGCATTTCATTTGGGTTTAGCGGCGATTGCAAAACATTTTCCGACAGTTCCCGAACCATTGCAAATAATGCCGTCCTTAAACCAATTAGCCTGTTTGAGGGAACCACTGGAACAACAGCACTAAAATAGGTTTTAGTGTTTAGCACTTTTAGTGGTGATTTTGAGCTCCTGAGAAGCACCTAATGTAACACCTAATAATAACCCAATACACCTAGGCTATCTGATTAATTACTAGACTTTACTCTTTGCTTCAAGTTCCTTAATCATGCTTCGAAAATACTTAGTGAAATTACAAGCCATTTTTTTTTAAAAAAAAACATAATTGAAAACGTGAGCCGCGCTTAACATGAATGATTTAGCAAAATTTAAAAGACACATAAGAATTTACAAACATCACATTATAATATATTGGCTCCATCATAAGCACACCATAATACATATACATAATAACCTCACTCATACATTCCCGTCTTAAACAAATACATCAAATTAGAATACATAAGGCAACATATGCACTTAAAGTAAATAACCTTAAAGGCCGAGAGAGCTATCCTAAAACTAGGATATATGATCACGCTCAAATCTATTAAGAACTTTCTACGGCCACTGCCCCTTAAATGGTGGAATATATCCTATCTATTGATGAATTCCTTTAGAAAGGGACACACGAGATGTACTGGGTTGAGGACGCATAGATGGTCTTCGTGCCAATCTTGGCCACCATAATTTCCTCACTACCCTCTCTCACACGAGGAGTCAGGAGCAGAGCTCTCAGAATATACATGAGTAGGGGTATCCTCTGATGGATCCTCAGAATATCTCGTTAGGGACATAATCGGGAATACCATGGACGGCAGATGAGGCGAGTAAGAATGTAGCATCTTTCACCATGTGGATGGGTGCTCAAAAACCATTTCGTCACCATACGAGAAGACGGGGAAAAACGATAACTAGGAACGGGTGTGCAAATGGACATCCAACGAAAACAAAAACACGAACCCGCACTTCCCTTCAAAGTGATGTCAACGATGCTCCGGGTCGTAGTGAAATTCCCATGTAGGGTATCAATATATAGGACGAATGTTGCCATCGATCTGAAGACAATGATGGAAATAAAGAAAAGGGAGTGAGAATCATGCTAAAGAATTCTCAGGAGGTATCTCCTCCTATAGTGTCATCATCAAAGTCTCCAGGAATCTCTGGGTTATTATAAAATAGTGAGCATGCTAAGATTCATTATTAAGTTCAGAAAGTACTTTCCGAGGTTCGTCAATTTTTAAATCATGCGTCTTATAATGCATCATAAACTTAGCATGTCATATTTATAATGAACTTTTCCTTTTATCAACGCATCATATTCCTCATCATCATATCATAATAACATGCATAGAAGAACATCATATTTCATTTCTTTAGTGTTTTAGGTGACTTAAAATCTTATCATCATCATTATTTTCCTTTGGGGACCCTATACTCCACCCTTTTGGGAGTAATCTAGGTTATGAGCTCATACCTTACTAGTCGTCACTAACATATACTTATCCCTTTGATAAGTTAAAATCCCGACTTTACCCTTTTGAGAGAACGTTTAGGGGGCAAGAATCACCTTTTCACCACCTATAGTCTGATGGGTCCAAAGGATCATTTCCCCATAAATTTAAGTCACCATTAAATCTTTGCATGTTATATCATAATACAATTCTCAACTCATAATCATTCATAACATTTTCTCGTTTATAGTCTTATTCTGAATAATATATACCAGATGTAATCATGCTTGGGAGATTCCAGGAAAGAGAGGTGGGTCACAAATGGACACGCTTAAATACCAAGTCTTTCCTTAGAACCTTTCCAAATTACACTTTTACAATAATATACTTTCGCCATAAGGGTAAATTTTTAAATAACAAAAAAATATTTCATTATTTCATGCATAAGCATTCTCATTGTTTGCAACAGCAACTATAACATGCAAGTCAGAAATCATTCAATGACGTCAAATACTTAATAAGCATCAAATCACTACATAGACTTATCATTTAAATCATCAAAGAGGCATCATCATAAATCCTTATCGAAAAGCTTCTAAACAACCGAAACTCTAGAATCGGGCAACCTTAATTATTGAACTAATTAATTATGCATCTAAGGGACTTATTACCATCAATTATAAGTCCTAAGAACATTATTAGACTATATGGGGCAGCATAGACAGTAAGTTGTTCTTAAGGTTTTACGGTGTGCTAAAAGTTGCGTTTCTAACCCTTCTTCATCCTTTCCTTATGATGCTAAAATTAATTACTAAACCAATTATGAATCATTCTCCCTTATCTAAACATGATAAAATCTGGTTCTTAAGGTCACTAAAGGCTCTGGACATAATACATAAATTTCATTCTCTAAAGTTCTAGAAATCTTGCTTTTATGGTTTTCTAGTTACTAGTTTCATTTTTAGTCTTCTGGATCAATCCTACACTAATTGTTACCAAATTTTTCGTGGCTTAACCAATCTTAGACAGAATTATATCATACTAAAACAGATTTGGCAGTGGCTAAACTTAAAGAGATCAAAGACTAGCTAAATTCAAGCTTTACTTGTTTTATATAGCTAGTTTCTCTTCTAACTTGCATAGAATTGTTTCCTCATCAATAAACATAATAATCACAACTTTAAACATATTAAATCATCATCATACATTGGTAATAAACTCAGAAATGGCTGAATCATGAATCTCATAAAATCACATTTTAAGTGTACATAGAATACTAGTTTCTTGTAAAATCTTTGCAAAGCCTTAAAACTCTTTTAGAAACTAATCCTTTTTGCTAAACTTGAAAGAATCTTCATGATTAAAATTCTTACTTAAGATAAAAGGAGCAAGTCTTGAGCTTAAGAGATTTATGTGATATCTAGAATTATAAACATGCTATGCAACCTCATTTTAATCTTGTTATTATAAGGTGATAACTTGGAATTATAAACATGATATGCAAATCCATTTCTTTATCTTTAAGATTTAAGGTGATGACTTGAAAATTAAACATGATGCAAGACTTGAAATATAAACATGATGCAAGAAACTGGAGCGGCGGTAGTCCGCACTAAACCAATGGAGGGAGAAGAGAATCTTAAGAAACTGAAGCGGCGTAATCCGCATAGGACCAGGAGAGGGAGAAGAGAATTTTTATTAAGCTCCAAACTCAAGACTTCTTAAAGAATGAATTCTTTAACTCCAATAATCTTAAGAAAATTGAAATCTTTAGAGTTCTTATTTCTTTGCTTGTAATACAAGTCTTTGAGCTCTAGGATCTTTAGGTGATGACATAAAAATAAACATGCCATGCGTTGATTCTTTTAGCCATTATAAAATAAAGTGAGAACATAAAATAAATATGAGATGCAACTTCTTTATTATCTTTAGAGATTAAGTGACAACTTGAAATATAAACATGAAATGCAAGCTTGGAAATTTAAACATGAGATATGCAAGTTCATTTATTCATTCTTGAGAATTTAGTGATGACATAGAAAATAAACATGGTTATGCAAGGCATAAACTTAAACATGGATGCAAGTTCATTTTATTTCTTTACTAGAGCTCCTTCAAGACTTTAGATAAATACAAATTCAACTCAATATATATATCTTAGCAAGACAAAGTGAAAAATACATCTTTCAAATTCTAAACTCAAGATCTTTATTTTTACATCATAAAAACATCATTCTTTAAAGTTTTGCATTAAGTGGAATTTTCAAGCTTTAGAGGCCTAACTTGTGATGGATTTACAACCAACACTCAAGGTCCTCATCATCAAGCCATCATTTTATTCCTTCCTAGGCCATTTGGCCGAATGCTTAAAGGAAAATAAGGAAAGAAAAACTAAAATTTTAAAGCTTTAGAAACTAGTGAAACCTTCAAGTTTTAGAAGTCTAACATGTGAAGGCTTTGCAACCAACACTCAAGAACCTCATCATCAAACCATGGTCTCATCATAATCTAGGCCATAAGGCCGAAATTTTTTAGAAGAAAAAGGAATACAAAACCGAAATGGAAAGCTAGAAAGAAATCCATGAAATCATCATTTTGAGCTAGAAACATAACTTGTCAAAGCATAAAATGAACTTAGAAACAACTCCCTACCTAATTTGATTTGAAGGAAAGGAAGAGAACTTGGTTTCCTTGAGTGAAATGAAAGAAAATCTCTTTGAAAAATTGAAGAGAGAATTCAGCCAAAGAGGAGGAAGAAAGAAAGCTTTTGGTGCTCCTAAAAACTAGAATTGTGTAAGTTATGAACAAGGCATCTAACACTCCTCAAGCATGCCTATTTATAGAGATTTTGAAGCTCATAAATGGACAAATGAAGGAGCAAATCTGGCGGATTTTTCAGATGACAAAGGGAGGAAAAATCATTTTGTTAAAGTTGCATGAAATTATGGAATCATGTTTCATGTGACATTTTGGCACTTTGTTTTAGTGCATCATTTGAGTAATAATTCTGATGCATTATTGCTCAAATAATTTCGTGCATTACAGCCTCATGGAAGAGGATTTTGTGTGTTCCATGTATTATTTAGGTGTAGGCAAGGTATTTTGCAAATTAGAGAATTTACGGTTAAGGGCTTAGGTGAATTAGTAAGCAATTTGAGTGTTTTTAAGCAATTTTAGGTTCTAATCAATCTAAATAAATAATTTTGACTCTAGATTAATAATTAGAATTTAATAAGCTTTAATTTGAGCCTAATATTGCTTAGGTTTCGTTAGACGAATCAAAAATCTCAAAATTTGCAAAACTTACAAAGAGGGGCAAAATGGTCATTTTACTTAAAAATTGCCCGAGACCACCCGAGCTTAACCAATGGTTAATCATAGCTTAAAAACACCTTTTAAAACATTTTAGTGAGGTTCGGGTTCAAGTCGGCACGCAAATGGAGTTAAAACCGCAGGGCGTTTTGGTCATTTCGCGTTCGAGCTCAAATTAGGATTCTTCTCCTCTATTAACACACATAACACAAACAATCCCTTATTATCATCAAAACATCCCCTTGAGGATGGGTGGGGCCCACGATCCTCATTTTGAGTAAAATAACCTCAGGGGCATTTTGGTCATTTTACACGTACAGAAATTCGGGGTTTGCAACTCTCGCACAAATTGCTCCTAACCTCTTTTCTAATGTTATATTCCTTTATTGAGGATTGTTTGGTCTCAAATTTTATGTAAGAATTACTTAGGTAATTCGGAAATGACAGTAAAAATTAGGGCGTTACATTACTCCCCTCCTTAAAAAGAATTTCGCCCTCGAAATTCGTTACTGAGAATAGTTCGGGGTATTGTGCTTGCATATCTATTCTAGCTCCCATGTGAATTCTTCGGTTTCACCTCGTCCCCATGCTACTTTGACCGGGGTACAGCCTTGTTTCTTAATTGCTTAACTCCGATCAACAATTCTCGTGGGTGGTAAGTTAAACGTTAGGTCATCTCTTAATTGTACATGTTCTGGCTCTAGTACATGACTTGGGTCAATTATATTTCTTAACTGGAGACATGGAAAACATCATGAAGGTTGAGAGACTCGGGGGAAGGGCTATACGATAAGCTATAGACCTACTTTATTAAGGATTTCAATGGCCAAGAAATCTGGGCTCAATTTCTTTACTTTCATTGCTCGGCCTATGCCTGTGGTTGGGGTGATCCTTAGGAACACATGGTCCCCTTCTTGAAAATCTAGCGGCTTTCGCCGCTTGTCCGCATAGTTTTTCTGCGACTTTGAGCAGTAAGAATTTTATCCCTAATCTTCTTGATTTGTTCCGTTGTTTCCCTCACAATATCTGTCCAAGTAAACTCTGCTCTCTGGGTTCATACCAACATAAGGGAGATTGACATTCCGTCCATAGAGGGCCTCGTATGGTGCCATACCATGCTTGCATGATAACTGTTGTTATATGCAAATTCGAGCAAGGTACTATCCCAACTTCCCTTTGATCCAAAACACATGCCCTTAACATATCCTCTAAGGTTTGGATATTCAGATTGACGTCCGTTTGGGGTGATAAGCCGTGCTTAAACACAGCTTTAACCAAACGCCTTCTGAAAGGCTCCCCAAAATCGTGACGTAAATCGCGGATCCCTATCGAGATTATCATCGACGGTACTCTGTGTAACCTTACTATCTCCTGAATATATAATTGTGCTAACCTATCCAAGGAATAAGTCACCTTAATAGGTAAAAAGTGGGCTGATTTAGTCAACCGATCCACTATTACCAAATGGCGTCATGATTCGCTTGGGTCCCAGTAGTCTAGTTACAAAATCCATGGAGATACTATTCCACTTCCACTTGGGGATTGGTAGGGGTTGCAACATTCAGAGGGTCTTTGGTGCTCAATCTTCACCTTTTGACATACCAAGCACTTATCACCCATGTGCACACATCCTTCAATCCTGGCCACCAGAACATCTTCTTCAAATCTTGATACATCTTGGTGGCACCTGGATGAAGGGTAAAATGACTCTTATGGGCTTCCTCCAAAATATCCTTTCGGAGGTCACCACTAGCAGGTACACATATACGACCTTCAAACCTCCACAAACTATCATTCCCTTGGGTAAAACCTTTCAACTTATAGCTCTTCCTCCTTTAAGGTTTCTTGAAATTTCGTATCTTCCCTTGGGCTTGAGCAATTCTTTCCTTGAATTCACTCGTCACACTAAGATGGCAAGCTCTTATGCCCTTAGTGGTCAAGGTCATCCCTAGGTTTAGGTCTCTAAACTGCTCAATTAAATCAACCTCCTTCACCATCAAACGGGATACTTGTAAGGATTTCCTACTTAGGGCATCAGCTACAACATTAGCTTTGCCTGGATGGTAGTTCAACCCAAAATCATAATCTTTTAAGAACTCCATCCACCTTCTTTGCCTCATGTTTAGCTCTTTCTGATCAAAGAGATATTTCAAACTCTTGTGATCGGAGAACACCTCAAACTTAATTCCATATAAATGGTGTCTCCAAATCTTTAGAGCAAACACGACGACGGCTAACTCAAGGTCATGGGTAGGGTAGTTTGCCTCATGTGGCTTGAGTTGCCTCGACGCATAGGCCACCACTTGCCTATCTTGCATCAGTACACAACCCAAACCCTTCCTCGAAGCATCACAGTATACTTCGAAAGGCACATTGGGGTTGGGTAATACCAAAACAGGGGTTGAGGTTAGCTTGTGTTTTAGCTTTTGAAAGCTCTTTTCACACTCCGGGTCCATGAAAAAGGGGTGTTCTTCCTAGTCAGCTTGGTCAGAGGTAGGGAAATATGGGAAAATCCCTTGATAAACCGACGGTAATAACCGGCTAAACCAAAAAGCTCCTTACTTCATTCCGTGGTTGGTCTTTCCAGTTCACGACCGTTTCCACCTTACTAGGATCTACAGCAATTCCTTTCTTAGATACTACATGCCCTAAAAATTTCACCTCATCCAACCAGAATTCACACTTAGAAAGCTTGGCATATAGTTTCTTTTCCTTCAAGATCTCTAGTACTATGGTTAGGTGGCGTTCATGCTCCTTGTGGGTCTTAGAGTAGATGAGAATGTCATCTATAAAGACAACCACGAACTGATCTAAATAGGGTCTAAAGATCCTATTCATGTAATCCATAAAAATTGCTGGAGCATTGGTTAATCCAAAGGACATTACTCAAACTCAAAATGGCCGTATCAAGTGCGAAAGGCCATTTTCGGTATATCTTCATCTCTCACTCTAATTCTGTGGTAACCTGACCTCAAATCAATCTTAGAAAACACTGTTGCACCTTTAAGCTGGTCCATCAAGTCATCTATCCTAGGCAAAGGGTATTTGTTCTTTATCGTCACTTTATTCAATTGCCTATAGTCAACACACATCCTCATACTTCCATCCTTTTCTTCACAAACAACACAGGGGCTCCCCAAGGTGATGCACTAGGCCTAACAAACTTTTTCTCCAATAAATCTTCCAATTGAGCTTTTAACTCGGTCAACTCTAATGGGGACATCCTATGGGGCTATGGATATGGGTCCTGCACCAGGAAGCAATTCTATGGAAAACTCTATCT
>JAMLFY010000751.1:0-24650 GCA_030441495.1 Dalbergia oliveri
GGTAACACCCTAATATTTAACCTCAATACGCCTAGGACGTATCAAGACTAATTATTAGTTATTACTTTTCTTTAAATTCATTTATAAAATACTTAGCGGAAAATACGGTAAATTTTTTTTTGAAATGATTTATATAAACCAAAGTGCGAGCCTTTGCGTAACATAAACAACGTGAAGCGGAAGAATAAATAAAACATACAGAATATAAACATTAAAGAACACATCCATCATAAACATCATTCCTCATTACTTTAGATAATATAGTTTAGTACATCACAGAAGATATAAATAGAACATAAAGTCTTACCCGCATGCACGGAAGAGCGGACAATGGGAAACATAAAGACAAATACATGGTAATAATCCCAAAAGATAAACACCCAACTATCACTACCCTCCCACTCCAAGCCTATTCTGGTACGTCCTCTTGGGGGATGTAGCCGCGAACTGACGAAGCTCCTCGGATGTAGCCCAACGAAGCGGAGATCTAGGCATGGGAATCGAGGGGACAGCGTGGCCTCCGCGTCGTGGTCGCCTCCTGCTTGTCGACGCGCCTCGCATGCCTCGGCTGGGTGACCGTGTCCTCACTACCTCCTCCGTGACCCATAGGGAACGAAGGGAAGATCCTCCGAGGATCAGCCTCTGATCGAGAACGGGGAACATACTCAGGATATCCCGTACCTCCGACGAGGAAGGTTGGGCACGACTGGTCCGCTCATCTCTGGGTCGTGTCCTCTCAAGATCGAGGTCGTCGCCAAAGGGTGAAGTCGGATCGAAGTGATAGCTGGAGACGGGGGAAGCAAAAGGGCGTCCCACATATGCAAAAACGCGCACCTCGCAATGACCCTTGAAGTGGTAGGACTGATGCTCTGGGTCATAGTGCACCTCCCATGTAGGCGGGTCAATGAAAATCACGAACACGCCATTCATATGAAGACGTACGGAAGAAAAACAGAGAGAGGGTGAGAATTCTTACTAAAGAATCTCAGGAGGAAGTCTCTATCCAGTCGTTTACGCCCCAGGAACCTTGGGTTTATTATGAAAATGTTGAGCATGCATAGGTTCATTATGAGGTTTTCACAAAGGTCGTTGTCCAAGGTCCATGTCTTTTATAATGATTCTTAATGCATGTATGCAACATAATGTTTCATGGATGCATGGTAGCACTTTAGGTAAATCAAACAATAATTCAAACAACATTGTGTGGCATGAAACTTTTCTTTGATCATCTTTCCTTTTCTCATACTTGTGTCACCAATAATATAGTAACCGCACCCTTAAGCTAGGCTATGAGCTCATACCTTAACTAGTCGTCACTAGTTCTTACTTATCCTCTTGATAAGCGAATCATAAATATCATAATCCCGACTCCGAGAGTACGGGTAGGGGGCCTAAGGATCACCCATCATGGGACTTTCTCCTTCTTCGAAACGCATCGACGGTTAAGACCAGACGACTTTGTCCGCTTCGGTATGGTCGCGTCCATACCCCCCACGGGTTTACTTTCTTATTCTGAGCAGGAGAAATGCGTCTCGCATATAACTTTTAAACTTCATATTTCTCAAAAACTTTCTTTTTGTCCCTCAATTGACGGAAATTCGCGGCATAACACTACTTCCAATTTCCTCAAATTTGAGTCATGCCACATAATTTCAGTCACATGCATCATTTTCATGGAACTTTCTCATTGCCACAACTTTCTAGTTCACATGAGCATATTTCTCAATTTCATTCATATCTTTGAAACATTATGCATTTCAAACACAACAATTCATCAATTATGCATATAAAGTTTCATGCTCAAGGAACTAACATAATCACATCATCATACGTGTGCACGAGGTTCATCATCATAATCATACTCTCTCGTCCACCTATCTTACAGGATCTTATGCTTTGCCCCTTCGGGCTTTAAACTTGTATTTGCATTATTATTACCCTCAAGGGGTTGGCACTTAAACTTTTTCCTCTAAAGTTTGAACTCACCAAGATTCCACTTAGCACTCAACATAAAAGGGCAGAAAATATATCGTTTGCTTAAGGGGCTCTAAAATCTCCATTCGCGACCCTTTTAAGATCCATCTTGTAAGACTCCATAATTAATTCTTAGATCAATTATGAGGGATTCCTAGGCATGTTCTCTAAGTTATAAACCACTTAGATCTCTTATCATCATCTTATACTTAGAAATTAGCACCTAATCATTTATGAAGGGATCTTGTACATGTCTTACTAATTATGAATCATTTATCCCTGAATTAACCATTCTAAAACAGATTTGCACTTCTTTGTATTAAGGTGTTCTAGAATTCTCATCTCAAGTCCCTTTTTAGTTACTTATTCTTTACTAGCTTCTCTAAATCGATCCTTGCTTCACTCAACATAATTTTACACATTTAACACCTTAGACAGCATTTATACAGGAGCCAAACATAGAACCAATCATGAACCCATAAGATCACATAATCTCTTGGGTTGAAATGCATATAAGTTGCTAGTTTTCTCTTGGAATGTTTCTAAAACAAAAGGTGTTCTGTAATCGATTACATGTTCCTAGTAATCGATTACCAGAGTTAATTCATTCTGGGTTTTCAACAACGGGTAATCGATTACACATAATGGTAATCGATTACGTAGGGTTAAATCTGTTTCCAAAAAGTAAGAACATAGGTAATCGATTACATACGACGATCGATTACTTAGGGTTAAATCGTTTCTGAAGAGTAAAGAACATTTGGTAATCGATTACATTATAAAGTAATCATTATAGGGTTTCCAAAGAAGGTTTTGTAAAAGCCGCAGTAATCGATTACACTGCTCTGTAATCGATTACCAGAACCAAAGGTCCTTCACTTTTGGTAATCGATTACATTGGTGGTAATCGATTACCAGAACCTTCTAAATTGAGAAAACATGATTTTGACACATTCCAAACTATTTTAAACCTCGAGACCTCATAAAACATTTTCCAACATTTCCTTGAAAATTATTCATGTATTTTACAAAATCAAACCATTGTTGGTTCATACCAAAACTCATCCATTTCTTTTTGAATGGAGTTTCCTTTTTAGGATACTTAGGGCAAGTCTTTGAGCTCTAGAGTGTTTAGGTGATGACAAAATCTTAAACATGCCATGCACTTTATTTTACTCTTCATTAGAAAGTAAAGTGAGAGCATAAAATAAATATGAGATGCAACTTCATTATTATCTTTAAGGATTAAGTGATGACTTGAAATATAAACATGAAATGCAAGCTTGGGAATTTAAATATGGTAATGCAAGTTCATTCATTTACTCTTGTGAAATTAGTGATAACATCAAAATAAACATGAGATGCAAGACATAAATTTAAACATGAATGCATCTTGTTTTTGTCTTAGCTAGAGCTCTTGCAAGACTTTTAGAGGAACATAAACCTCAACCCATTATGCATCATAAGGCAAGCTTTAGAGTTCTTAGCACCTAGACTTCAAGAGAAATCTTAAGGTTTGAACTCACCATCAAGCTTAAGGAAATGGACCCAAAGTTCATCACTTTGTCTAAACAAAACTACAAGAACTAAGTCATATTCTTTATTTTATTGCTCATAGGCTTCAATCTAGCGCGGATTCTAGAACGGCCGACCAACTTTAAGGTTGGCAAGGGTAAGCCTAGAGCTCTTTGAAATCATGAGATTAACTTTCTTAACAAAACTTTCGTGATCTACTAGACATATTTTACAAACTTTGTTCAAATCCATAGAAGAAAAACTGAAAATTAAAGAAAGAGGAAGAGGAAAAACCGAAACTTAAGCCAAGAAAAGAAAGGAAATCCAAGCATGTATGGTCCAAGACCAAGTTGTTTCAAGCTTTAGAGGTTTCTCACATGACAACAACAAATCATTATCTTGAAACCTCATCATCAAGCTCACATTCTTTTTGTAAGAAGGCCTCTTGGCCGAAAAGAAAGAGGAAGGAAAAGGAGTTTGAAACCAAGAGAAAAACTAGAACTTTCTTGAAGAACACAAACAAAAATCATCAAAACTTAACCCCTACCTTAAGAAGTCTTGAAGAGATGTAAGAAAGCTTTGTTTTCTAGATGGAAGAGAAGGAAATCCTTTTGGAGTCTTGAGGAAGAAATCAGCCAAGTTGAGGGAATTTGAGAGGAATGAGAATTTGCAAGAAGTGTGAACTTACCAAGTGAACCAAAGTGTGACAAGGTTCATCAAGGCTTGGTATTTATAGGAATTTTCAACATGGAGGCTTCCAAGGGAGGGGAACCGCGCCTTTTGGAGAGGAGGAGGGAGGAAATATCTCTTACAAAAGCATGGGTTTAGGCATGGCAAGCATGGTTGGAAGCATGGGCAAGGTATGGCCTAAAGCATGGGCTTGGAGTGCATCACAACTCAACATGTGGCACCATTTTGGGACAGATTTTCGGCCTCTCATCAGCCAAGGGGAAGGGATTTTTGTTCATGTAATTGTGGTTTAAGGATGTGTTTAAGTGTTTCTATGATTAGGCTTTTTGATTAGGAGTTTGTAAGCAAGCGTTTAGGTGAGAAAATGGTTAATTGAGGTGGTTCAAGACTTGATTAGGAGGGTGATCTTATTAGATTAGTAATTTAAAATAATTCTTTTGGTCAAATGAGGTATGGCTCAATTCCTTAATTTAAGGAAAGAGAGAGAAACACTATTCAAGATTCCATGACTAGAAATCTTGAATTTAAAGAATACCGTTAGAGTTTATCTAAGCAATCTTAGGTTCTAATTAACCTTAATAAATCATTTTGACTCTAGATTAATTATCGAAATAAATTAATCTTCGATTAGAGCCTAATATTGCTTAGGTTCTGCTAATTGCTTCATTAGGCGCACTTACATCTTAGGGGCAAAATGGTAATTTTGCACTAAACCTTAGGGACCTTCCGCTTGAACTAAACATCAAACATTGCTCATAAACATCATTCTAAACTTCCTGGAAAAGTTTGGGCTCAAACGGCATCTTTTACCCGTGTAGACACAGGAGGGTATTTTGGTCATTTTAGCGAAGTTTAGAAACGAGGTTCCCTCCTCCTATATCATTCATAACAGCATAATCCCCTTCAAACATCGAGTTGACCCATTCGAGGGTTGCCTGGGCAACTGTCCCTCGAATTTCGGGTAGAAATGACCTCAGGGGCATTTTGGTCATTTGTACTCTAACAGGAGAATTCTGGGCGTTACATTACTCCCCTCCTTAAAGAATTTCGTCCTCGAAATCGTTACCTTAGAAAAGCTCGGATACTTCATCCGCATCTCGGATTCCAACTCCCATGTGTACTCCTCCGTCTTGTCTCGTCCCCACGCGACTTTCACCAAAGGAACTTACTCCTCAACCGCTGACACCACGGTCCACGATCCTCGTTGGTGGGAGGTTCAAGTTAGGTCCTCCCTCAACTGGACATGCTCGGCTCTAACACATGGCTAGGGTCGGATTGATATTTTCTAGCGGAGACGTGAAGACGTCATGAAGATTTGACAGATTTGGAGGTAGGGCTATTTGTACAGCGATCCCGACTTTCCGAAGGATTTCAAAGGTCCAGAAATCGGGACTCAATTTCTTGATTTTCATGGCTCTACCTATTCCTGAGTGGGAGTTATTCTCAAGAAAACATGCTCACCTTCTTGGAATTCTAACGGCTTCGCCGCTTGTCCGCATAGCTCTTTTGTCGGCTTTGAGCAGTCAAGATTCTATCCTTGATCATTTTTATTTGCTCTGTGGTTTCCCTTATACATTCCCAAAATGCTTTGTTCTCCGAGATCATGCCAGCACAAAGGCGATTGACACTTCCTTCCATACAAGGCCTCGTACGGTGCCATATCGATACTCGCATGATAACCGTTGTTATACGCGAACTCGATAAGGGAGGTACTTATCCCAACTCCCTTTTCTATCCAAAACACATGCCCTTAGCATATCCTCCAATGTTTGGATAGTTCTTTCCGATTGTCCATCGTTGGGGTGGTAAGCCGTGCTTAAGCACAACTTAGAACCAAACGCCTTTTGAAAGGCTTCCCAAAAACGCGACGTAAATCGCGGATCTCGTCCAAATTATCGTCGATGGAACTCCGTGTAACCTTACTATCTCTTGGATGTACAACTGGGCCAACTTATCTAGGGAAAAGGTTAACTTGATGGGTAGGAAATGGGCCGACTTGGTTAACCTGTCCACTATTACCCATATAGCGTCATGGCCGGCTGGGTTCGGGGTAGGCTGGTCACAAAATCCATAGATACTATCCCACTTCCATTCGGGGATAGGCAAAGGTTGCAACATTCCTGAAGGCTTCTGGTGCTCAATCTTCACCTTTTGACAGACCAAGCACTTACTAACCCAGGCTACTACGTCCTTTTTCAATCCGGGCCACCAAAACATCTTCTTTAAATCCTGATACATCTTGGTGGCACCAGGATGGATGGTGAAGTGGCTTTTATGGGCCTCCTCCAAGATACTCTCTCGGAGGTCACCATCTTGCGGTACACACATCCGCCCTTCAAACCTCCACAATCCATCTGCCCCTTAAAACCCTTAAGCTTTCCAGCTTAACCGCCTTGAGTCTCCCTAAACTCCTCATTTTCTACTTGTGCCATCATCACCCTTTGTTTAAACCCACTTGTTACTGGTAAGATGACACATCTTTACACTCTTTTCTGTTATTGACATCCCCAAATTCATGTCCCTAAACTTCTCTATGAGCTCAACTTCCTTGACCATCATGTGGGATAAGCGTAATGATTTTCGACTCAAGGCATCGGCAACCACATTGGCTTTGCCGGGTGGTAACTTAGGCCGAAATCATAGTCCTTTAGAAACTCCATCCACCTTCTTTGCCTCATGTTTAGCTCTTTTTGATCAAAGAGATGCTTAAGACTCTTATGATCGGAGAAAACTTCAAACCTCACTCCGTACAAGTGATGCCTCCATATTTTCAAGGCAAACACTATGGCGGCTAACTCTAGGTCATGGGTAGGGTAATTAACCTCATGAGGCTTGAGTTGTCTAGACGCATAGGCTACCACTTGCCTATTTTGCATCAATACACATCCTAAACCTTTTCCCAAGCATCACAATATACCTCGAAGGGTACATTGGGGTCGGGCAAAACCAAACTTGGGTTCAGGTCAACCTTTCCTTTAACTCTAGGAAGCTCTTTTAATCGGGATTCCATGAAAACGGGTGTTCTTCCTAGTTAGCTTGGTTAGGGGAAGAGCAATCTGGAAAAACCTTTGATAAACCTACGGTAATAGCCTGCTAAACCCAAAAAGCTCCGTATTTTCCTACGGTCTGGTCTATCCCAATTCATTACAGCTTCTATCTTACTAGGGTCAACAGCTATACCTCCTTTTGATACTACATGTCCCAAAACTTCACTTCCTCCAACCAGAATTCACACTTAGAGAGCTTAGCATACAACTTCTTCTCTTTCAACACCTCTAAAACCAACTTCAGGTGACCTTCATGCTCCTCGTGAGTCTTTGAATAGATGAGTATGTCATCTATGAAAACAACCACGAACTTATCTAAATAGGGTCTAAAGATCCTATTCATATAGTCCATAAACACGGCGGGTGCATTTGTCAGTCCAAAGGACATCACGGCGAACTCAAAGTGTTGAACCGTGTCCTAAAAGCGGTTTTAGGTATATCCTCATTCTTTCGAATTTGGTGGTATCCCGACCTCAAATCAATCTTGGAGAATACCACCGCTCCTTTCAACTGGTCCATAAGATCATCAATCCTAGGCAAAGGGTATTTATTCTTCACCGTCACACGATTCAATTGCCTATAATCTATACATAATCTCATGCTCCCATCCTTTTCTTAACAAACAAAACCGGGCTCCCCACGGTGAGGCACTAGGTTGATAAAACTCTTTCTAACAACTCTTCCAATGGGTTTTCAATTCCTTCAACTCCAAGGGTGACATCCTATACGGGGCTATCGAGATAGGTCCCGTTCCCGTACCAACTCGATGGAGAACTCCACCTCTCTCTCGGGAGGAACTCGGGTACTCATCCGAAATACCTCGGGGTACTTTCTTACCACAGGAATGTCATCTATGTTCTGCTAAGTCTACCTCGCTGCGGCTAGAAGGACATATCCCTTAGTTTTCTCCACTACAGAAGACATCTACGACATTCACATAAAGTTTCAAGGTTTGACTAGTCTTGCTAGGGGATGACGAAAATAACATTTGGTATGACAGCCTAACAACACATGGTTAGCGTGAAGCCAATCCATGCCAAGGATTACGCCTATGTCTTTCAAGGGTAAACAAATTAAATCTATGACAAAAGATCTATTTTCAACGGTAAGATGGCAAATTAGACAACAGTTACATGTATGTACAGGACGGTTGGTAGGAGTAGAAACAACGAGATCAAAAGGAAGCTTAGAAACTTGCAAATTTAGAGACTCGACACTAGCATGTGAGATAAAAGAATGAGTAGCACCAGAGTCATATAGCAAATTAAGGTCCTACCATTTAGTTCGCACTTACCTTCGATGAGGTCGTTGGATCCATGTGCGTCCTCTGTTAGGGTAAAGACTCGTCCTTGGTGTTGCGGTCGGGGATTTTGACTCTGACGACCCTCCATTACTTGCAGTCCTTCGCATAGTGGCCGAGCTTGCCACATCTGAACACACTCCTTGCCCCTAGGCGGGACGGTTGCCATGATTCCCAGGCGGGGCACTCCAGCTTGTGCGGATCCTGGGAAGCAGGAGGGCTCCTTGGGTGCCTTGTTCTTGTTCCCATTGGGCCCTCCTTGTTGATTGTTGTTGTTGTTATTGCGAGGACCGCCCATTCCGCCTTGTTGATGGTTGCGGTTTCCGCGGCCGTTGGGGTTGAACCCGGCCTTGGGTGTTGCCGATGGTTGATTGTTGGGTCCTCTTTGTTGTTGTGGTTGATGATGTTGTTGCTTGAACTGATTGGATTGGTAGGGATGGTAGTGGTTCCTCATTTGAGTCTGATTTGATGGCTTGAACTTCGGGGTTGAGGTCCCAACCCACCTACGATCCACCCTGCGGCACTCATCTTCTTGTGCCCTTCTTCATGATTTGCACTTGTTGACTAGGGTCGGGAAGTCCCTAATCTCCATGTGTGCCACAGCAAGTTAAGTTCGGCCTTAGACCGGCCTCGAACTTAACACACTTCCATACCTCATCGGGGTTCCCTTGGAAAACTCGTGAACTTGATCAACTCTTCAAATTTCGCCGTGTATGGCGTAGACATTCCACCTTGGACCAACTGATGAACTCAATGTCCTTGGCGTCTCACGGACTTCGGGAAATACTTCTCATAGAAGTACGTCTTAACACTCCCAATTGATGGCTGCGCCCGTAGCTTCTAGCAGCCTTCGGTGCCAGCCCACCAAAACTAGCGTCGGCTTCCATCATGTAGGCAGCAAAGGTGACTTTCTGCCCTCCGAAGGTAAAACCAGAGTAGATCTTTTCCATGTTCTTGATCCACTCATCAGCCTTGTCGGGGTTCAGCTCCACGAAAGGTTGGGGATTAGCCTTGCGAACTCCCCAACGGGCTTGTTCCACACTTCAGGATAGGGACCTTGAGCACGTCCCTTGGTTGATTCATGCGGTCGAACATGCGTTCCATCGCCCTAGCCATTTCGCAAGATGCTCACTCATCCCTCGTTCACCGGCGGCGTTGCGTTCCTATTCCGCCCGGGTGCCATTGGTCCCTAAGCACACAAGTCAACAAATACCGAGGTGATCATGCTCAACATTCCGACTGAATGAGCTAGTTACCATGGCATAGACAAGCAGACAAGGTCATGAATGCCTACCCTATAGCTTATCTCTAATAGCTAAGCACTACACATGACATACTAACGTAACATGCTTCTAAAGCATGGTCAGTCCAATCCTCAGGCTCGTGAGAATCGAACCTCTGATACCATAATGTAACACCCTAATATTTAACCTCAATACGCCTAGGACGTATCAAGACTAATTATTAGTTATTACTTTTCTTTAAATTCATTTATAAAATACTTAGCGGAAAATACGGGTAAATTTTTTTTTGAAATGATTTATATAAACCAAAGTGCGAGCCTTTGCGTAACATAAACAACGTGAAGCGGAAGAATAAATAAAACATACAGAATATAAACATTAAAGAACACATCCATCATAAACATCATTCCTCATTACTTTAGATAATATAGTTTAGTACATCACAAGAGAGATATAACAGAAACATAAAGTCTTACCCGCACTAGTGGGAGAGCTTGCAGGACAATGGGAAACATAAAGACAAATACATGGTAATAATCCCAAAAGATAAACACCCAACTATCACTACCCTCCCACTCCAAGCCTACTGGTGACGCCCTTCCTCTTGGGGAGATGTAGCCCGCGAACTGACGAAGCTCCTCGGATGTAGCCCAACGAAGGAGATCTAGGCATGGGAATCGAGGGGACAGCGTGGCCTCCGCGTCGTGGTCGCCTCTCGGCGTCGAACGCGCCTCGCATGCCTCGGCCGGGTGACGTGTCCTCACCTCCTCCGTGACCCATAGGGAACGAAGGGAAGATCCTCCGAAGGATCAGCCTCTGATCGAGAACGGGAACATACTCAGGATATCCGCGTACCTCCGACGAGGAAGGTTGGGCACGACGGGTCTGCTCATCTCCTGGGTCGTGTCCTCTCAAAGATCAGGTCGCCAAAGGGTGAAGTCGGATCGAAGTGATAGCTGGAGACGGGGAAGCAAAAGGGCGTCCCACATATGCAAAAACGCGCACCTCGCAATGACCCTTGAAGTGGTAGGAATGCTCGGGGTCATAGTGCACCTCCCATGTAGGCGGGTCAATGAAAATCACGAACGACGCCATCATATCTGAAGACGTAACGGAAGAAAGAGAGAGAGGGGTGAGAATTCTTACTAAAGAATCTAGGAGGAAGTCCTCTATCCTAGTGCCATCGTTTACGTCCCAGGAACCTTGGGTTTATTATGAAAATGTTGAGCATGCATAGGTTCATTATGAGGTTTTCACAAAGGTCGTTGTCCAAGGTCCATGTCTTTTATAATGATTCTTAATGCATGTATGCAACATAATGTTTCATGGATGCATGGTAGCACTTTAGGTAAATCAAACAATAATTCAAACAACATTGTGTGGCATGAAACTTTTCTTTGATCATCTTTCCTTTTCTCATACTTGTGTCACCAATAATATAGTAACCGCACCCTTAAGCTAGGCTATGAGCTCATACCTTAACTAGTCGTCACTAGTTCTTACTTATCCTCTTGATAAGCGAATCATAAATATCATAATCCCGACTCCAGAGTACGGGTAGGGGCCTAAGGATCACCCATCATGGGACTTTCTCCTTCTTCGAAACGCATCGACTTGGTTAAGACCAGCGACTTTGTCCGCTTTGGATGGCTCGGTCCATACCCCCCACGGGTTTACTTTCTCTTATTCTGAGCAGGAGAAATGCGTCTCGGCATATAACTTTTAAACTTCATATTTCTCAAAAACTTTCTTTTTGTCCCTCAAATTTGACGGAAATTCGCGGCATAACAGCTACTCTCCGAATTTCCTCAAATTTGAGTCATGCCACATAATTTCAGTCACATGCATCATTTTCATGGAACTTTCTCATTGCCACAACTTTCTAGTTCACATGAGCATATTTCTCAATTTCATTCATATCTTTGAAACATTATGCATTTCAAACACAACAATTCATCAAATTATGCATATAAAGTTTCATGCTCAAGGAACTAACATAATCACATCATCATACGTGTGCACGAGGTTCATCATCATAATCATACTCTCTCGTCCACCTATCTTACAGTATCTTATGCTTTGCCCCTTTCGGGCTTTAAACTTGTATTTGCATTATTATTACCCTCAAGGGGTTGGCACTTAAACTTTTCCTCTAAAGTTTGAACTCACCAAGATTCCACTCAGCACTCAACATAAAAGGGCAGAAATATATATCGTTTGCTTAAGGGGCTCTAAAATCTCCATTCGCGACCCTTTTAAGATCCATCTTCGCCTAAGACTCCATAATTAATTCTTAGATCAATTATGAGGGATTCCTAGGCATGTTCTCTAAGTTATAAACCACTTAGATCTCTTATCATCATCTTATACTTAGAAATTAGCACCTAATCATTTATGAAGGGATCTTGTACATGTCTTACTAATTATGAATCATTTATCCCTGAATTAACCATTCTAAAACAGATTTGCACTTCTTTGTATTAAGGTGTTCTAGAATTCTCATCTCAAGTCCCTTTTTAGTTACTTATTCTTTACTAGCTTCTCTAAATCGATCCTTGCTTCACTCAACATAATTTTACACATTTAACACCTTAGAACAGCATTTATATAGGAGCCAAACATAGAACCAATCATGAACCCATAAGATCACATAATCTCTTGGGTTGAAATGCATATAAGTTGCTAGTTTTCTCTTGGAATGTTTCTGAAAACAAAAGGTGTTCTGGTAATCGATTACATGTTCCTAGTAATCGATTACCAGGAGCTCAATTCATTCTGGGTTTTCAACAACCGGTAATCGATTACACATAATGGTAATCGATTACGTAGGGTTAAATCCGTTTCCAAAAAGTAAAGACATAGGTAATCGATTACATACGACGTAATCGATTACTTAGGGTTAAATCTGTTTGGAAGAGTAAAGAACATTTGGTAATCGATTACATTATAAAGTAATCGATTATAGGGTTTCCAGAAGAGGTTCTGCATGAAAAGCCGTAGTAATCGATTACACACCTCTGTAATCGATTACCAGAACCAAAAGTCCTTCAAACTTTGGTAATCGATTACATTGGTGGTAATCGATTACCAGAACCTTTGAAATTGAGAAAACATGATTTTGACACATTCCAAACTATTTTAAACCTCTTAGACCTCATAAAACTTTTCCAACATTTCCTTGAAAATCATTCATGTATTTTACAAAATCAAACCATTGTTGGTTCATACCAAAACTCATCCATTTCTTTTTGAATGGAGTTTCCTTTTTAGGATACTTAGGGCAAGTCTTTGAGCTCTAGAGTGTTTAGGTGATGACAAAATCTTAAACATGCCATGCACTTTATTTTACTCTTCATTAGAAAGTAAAGTGAGAGCATAAAATAAATATGAGATGCAACTTCATTATTATCTTTAAGGATTAAGTGATGACTTGAAATATAAACATGAAATGCAAGCTTGGGAATTTAAATATGGTAATGCAAGTTCATTCATTTACTCTTGTGAAATTAGTGATAACATCAAAATAAACATGAGATGCAAGACATAAATTTAAACATGAATGCATCTTGTTTTTGTCTTAGCTAGAGCTCTTGCAAGACTTTTAGAGGAACATAAACCTCAACCCATTATGCATCATAAGGCAAGCTTTAGAGTTCTTAGCACCTAGACTTCAAGAGAAATCTTAAGGTTTGAACTCACCATCAAGCTTAAGGAAATGGACCCAAAGTTCATCACTTTGTCTAAACAAAACTACAAGAACTAAGTCATATTCTTTATTTTATTGCTCATAGGCTTCAATCTAGCGCGGATTCTGAACGGCCGACCAACTTTAAGGTTGGCAAGGGTAAGCCTAGAGCTCTTTGAAATCATGAGATTAACTTTCTTAACAAAACTTTCGTGATCTACTAGACATATTTTACAAACTTTGTTCAAATCCATAGAAGAAAAACTGAAAATCCTTAAAAGAAAGAGGAAGAGGAAAAACCGAAACTTAAGCCAAGAAAAGAAAGGAAATCCAAGCATGTATGGTCCAAGACCAAGTTGTTTCAAGCTTTAGAGGTTTCTCACATGACAACAACAAATCATTATCTTGAAACCTCATCATCAAGCTCACATTCTTTTGTAAGAAGGCCTCTTGGCCGAAAAAGAAAGAGGAAGGAAAAGGAGTTTGAAACCAAGAGAAAAACTAGAACTTTCTTGAAGAACACAAACAAAAATCATCAAAACTTAACCCCTACCTTAAGAAGTCTTGAAGAGATGTAAGAAAGCTTTGTTTTCTAGATGGAAGGAGAAGGAAATCCTTTTGGAGTCTTGAGGAAGAAATCAGCCAAGTTGAGGGAATTTGAGAGGAATGAGAGAATTTGCAAGAAGTGTGAACTTACCAAGTGAACCAAAGTGTGACAAGGTTCATCAAGGCTTGGTATTTATAGAAAACTTGCAACATGGAGGCTGAAATGGGGAGGGAACCGCGCCTTTTGGAGAGGAGGAGGGAGGAAATATCTCTTACAAAGCATGGGTTTAGGCATGGCAAGCATGGTTGGAAGCATGGGCAAGGTATGGCCTAAAGCATGGGCTTGGAGTGCATCACAACTCAACATGTGGCACCATTTTGGGACAGATTTTGGCCTCCTCATCAGCCAAGGGGAAGGGATTTTTGTTCATGTAATTGTGGTTTAAGGATGTGTTTAAGTGTTTCTATGATTAGGCTTTTTGATTAGGAGTTTGTAAGCAAGCGTTTAGGTGAGAAAATGGTTAATTGAGGTGGTTCAAGACTTGATTAGGAGGGTGATCTTATTAGATTAGTAATTTAAAATAATTCTTTTGGTCAAATGAGGTATGGCTCAATTCCTTAATTTAAGGAAGAGAGAGAGAAAACACTATTCAAGATTCCATGACTAGAAATCTTGAATTTAAAGAATACCGTTAGAGTTTATCTAAGCAATCTTAGGTTCTAATTAACCTTAATAAATCATTTTGACTCTAGATTAATTATCGAAATAAATTAATCTTCGATTAGAGCCTAATATTGCTTAGGTTCGGCTGATTGCTTCATTAGGCGCACTTACACTGTCTAGGGGCAAAATGGTAATTTTGCACTAAAACTCCAGGGACTTTCTGGTTTGACTAAACATCAAACATTGCTCATAAACATCATTCTAAACTTCCTGGAAAGTTCTGGGCTCAAACGGCATCTTTTACCCGTGTAGACAGAGGAGGGTATTTTGGTCATTTTGAGCCGGAAGTTTAGAAAACGAGGTTCCCTCCTCGGATATCATTCATAACAGCATAATCCCCTTCAAACATCGAGTTGACCCATTTGAGGGTTGCCGGCAACCCTCTTTAATTTCGGGTAAATGACCTCAGGGGCATTTTGGTCATTTGTACTTAACAGGAGAAATCTGGGCGTTACATTACTCCCCTCCTAAAAGAATTTCGTCCGAAATTCGTTACCTTAGAAAAGCTCCGGATACTTCACGCATTTTCTGATTCCAACTCCCATGTGTACTCCTCCGTCTTGTCTCGTCCCCACGCGACTTTCACCAAAGGAATGAACTTACTCCTCAACCGCCTCACACCACGTCCACGATCCTCGTTGGTGGCAGTGTTGAAAGTTAGGTCCTCCCTTACTGGACATGCTCTGGCTTTAACACATGGCTAGGTCGGATTGATATTCTCAGCTGGAGATTAAAGACGTCATGAAGATTTACACAATTTGGAGGTAGGGCATTTTGGGAGACTCTGACCTCCGACTTTCCGAAGGATTTCAAAAGGTCCAGAAATTCGGGACTCAATCTTGATTTTCATGGCTCTACCTATTCCTGAGTGGGAGTTATTCCAAGAAAACATGCTCACCTTCTTGGGTTTAACCCTTTGCGCTTGTCCGCATAGCTCTTTGTCCCTTTGAGCAGTCAAGATTCTATCCTTGATCATTTTTATTTGCTCTTGTTTCCCACTACATTGGTCCCATGTTTGTTCTCCGGATCATGCCAGCAAAGGCGACGACACTTCCTTCCATACAAGGCCTCTGACGGGCCATATCGATACTCGCATGAGACCTCTGTTATACGCGAACTCCATGGAGAGCCGTAGGCACCACCCATTTTCTATCCAAAACACATGCCCTTAGCATATCCTCCAATGTTTGGATAGTTCTTCCGATGTCCATCTGCCGGGGTGGTAAGCCGTGCTTAAGCACAACTTAGAACCAAACGCCTTTTGAAAGGCTTCCCAAAAACGCGACCAAATCGCGGATCTCTGTCCAAAATTATCGTCGATGGAACTCCGTGTAACCTTACTATCTCTTGGATGTACAACTTGGCCAACTTATCTAGGGAAAAGGTTAACTTGATGGGTAGGAAATGGGCCAGACTTGGTTAACCCTTCCACTATTACCCATATAGCGTCATGGCCGGCTTGGGTTCTGGGTAGCTGGTCACAAAATCCATAGATATACTATCCCACTTCCATTCGGGGATAGGCAAAGGTTGCAACATTCCTGAGGCTTTGGTGCTCAATCTTCACCTTTTGACAGACCAAGCACTTACTAACCCAGGTATACGTCCCTTTCAATCCTGGGCCACCAAACATCTTCTTTAAATCCTGATACATCTTGGTGGCACCAGGATGGATGGTGAAGTGGCTTTTATGGCCTCCTCCAAGATACTCGGAGGTCACCATCTTGCGGACACACATCCGCCCTTCACCTCCATATCCATTCGCCCTCTCAAAACCCTTAAGCTTTCCAGCCTTAACCGCCTCAAACTCCTAAACTCCTCATTTTCTACTTGTGCCATCATCACCCTTTGTTTAAACCCACTTGTTATGGAAGACTACACATCTTTACACTCTTTTCTGTTATTGACATCCCCAAATTCATGTCCCTAAACTCTCTATGAGCTCAACTTCCTTGACCATCATGTGGGATAAGCGTAATGATTTTCGACTTAGGCATCGGCAACCACATTGGCTTTGCCTGGTGGTAACTTAGGCCGAAATCATAGTCCTTTAGAAACTCCATCCACCTTCTTTGCCTCATGTTTAGCTCTTTTTGATCAAGAGATGCTTAAGACTCTTATGATCGGAGAAAACTTCAAACCTCACTCCGTACAAGTGATGCCTCCATATTTTCAAGGCAAACACTATGCGGAACTCTAGGTCATGGGTAGGGTAATTAACCTCATGAGGCTTGAGTTGTTGAGACGTAGGCTACCACTTGCCTATTGCATCAACACACATCCTAAACCTTTCCTCAAGCATCACAATATACCTCGAAGGGTACATTGGGTTCGCAAAACCAAAACTTGGGTTCGAGGTCAACCTTTCCTTTAACTCTAGGAAGCTCTTTTCAATTGGGATTCCATGAAAACGGGGTGTTCTTCCTAGTTAGCTTGGTTAAGGGAAAGCAATCTGGAAAAACCTTGATAAACCTACGGAATAGCCTGTGAACCCAAGCTTCGTATTTCCGATACGTGGTCGGTCTATCCCAATTCATTACAGCTTCATCTTACTAGGGTCACAGCTATACCCCCTTTTGATACTACATGTCCCAAAACTTCACTTCCTCCAAAGAATTCACACTTAGAGAGCTTAGCATACAACTTCTTCTCTTTCAACACCTCTAAAACCAACTTCAGTGACCTTCATGCTCCTCGTGAGTCTTTAATAGATGAGTATGTCATCTATGAAAAAACCATTAACTTATCTAAATAGGGTCTAAAGATCCTATTCATATAGTCCATAAACACGGCGGGTGCATTTGTCAGTCCAAAGGACATCACCCGAACTCAAAGTGTTCCGTACCGTGTCCTAAAAGCGGTTTTAGGTATATCCTCATCTCTTACTCGAATTTGGTGGTAATCCGACCTCAAATCAATCTTGGAGAATACCACCGCTCCTTTCAACTTGGTCCATAAGATCATCAATCCTAGGCAAAGGGTATTTATTTTTCACCGTCACACGATTCAATTGCCTATAATCTATACATAATCTCATGCTCCCATCCTTTTCTTACAAACAAAGCGGGGCTCCCACCCTGAGGCACTAGGTTGATAAACTCTTTTCTAACTCTTCCACTTGTTTCAATCCTTCAACTCCAAGGGTGACATCCTATACTGGGGCTATTCAGATAGGTCCCGTTCCCTGGACCAACTCGATGGAGAACTCCACCTCTCTCCTGGAGGGAACCTAATTTATCCATACCTCGGGGTACTTTCTTACCATAGGAATGTCATCTATGTTTCGCCAAAGTCTACCTCGCTAGCGCTAGAAGGACATATCCCTTAGTTTTCTCCCCACTACAGAAGACATCTACGACATTCACATAAAGTTTCAAGGTTTGACTAGTCTTGCTAGGGGATGACGAAAAATAACAGATTTGGTATGACAGCTAACAACACATGGTTAGCGTGAGCCAATCCATGCCAAGGATTACGCCTATGTCTTTCAAGGGTAAACAAATTAAATCTATGACAAAAGATCTATTTCAACGTGGAAGATGGCAATTTAGACAACATTACATGTAGATGACCCGTTGGTAGGAGTAAAACAAAACAACGAGATCAAAGGAAGCTTAGAAACTTGAATTAGAGACTCGACACTAGCATGTGAGATAAAGAATAGTAGCAGAAGTCATATAGCAATTAAGGTCCTACCATTTAGTTCGCACTTACCTTCGATGAGGTCGTTGGATCCATGTGCGTCCTCGCGTTAGGGTAAGACTCGTCCTTGGTGTTGCGGTCGGGATTCTGACTGACGACCCTCCATTACTTTTGAATCCTTCCGATAGTGGCCGAGCTTGCCACATCTGAAAACATATCCTTGCCCGGCTAGGGTGGACGGTTGCCATGATTCTTTCCGCAGCGGGGCACTCAGCTTGTGCGGTTCTGGAAGCAGGAGGGCTCTTGTGCCTTGTTCTTGTTCCCATTGGGCCCTCCTTGTTGATTGTTGTTGTTGTTATTGCGACCGCCCATTCCGCCTTGTTGATGGTTGCGGTTCCCGCGGCCGTTGGGGTTGAACGGCGGCCTTGGGTGTTGCCGAGATGGTTGATTGTTGGGTCCTCTTTGTTGTTGTGGTTGATGATGTTGTTGCTTGAACTGATTGGATTGGTAGGGATGGTAGTGGTTCCTATTTGAGTTGATTTGATGGCTTGAACTTCTGGGCTTAGGTCCCAACCCACCCTACGATCCACCTTGCGGCATTCTTCTGTGCCCTTCTTCCATGATCGGCACTTGTTGACTAGGGTCGGAAGTCCTAATCTCCATGTGTGCCACAGGAGTTAAGTTCGGCCTACCGGCTTCGAACTTAACACACTTCCATACCTCATCATTTGGGTTCCCTTGGAAAACCCGTGAGAACTTGATCAACTCTTCAAATTTCGCCGTGACCGGGTAGACATTCCACCTTGGACCAACTGCATAACTCAATGTCCTTGCGTTCTTCATAATTTCGGGAAATACTTCTCATAGAAGTACGTCTTAAACAGTTTCCCAATTGATGGCTGCGCCCGTAGCTTCCAGCCTTCGGGTGCCAGTCCACCAAAACTCTAGCGTCGGCTTCCATCATGTAGGCAGCAAAGGTGACTTTCTTTGTCCTCCGAACAGGTAACCACAGAGTAGATCTTTTCCATGTTCTTGATCCACTCATCAGCCTTGTCTGGTTCAAGAGCTCCACGAAAGGTTGGGGATTAGCCTTGCGACTCCCAAACGGGCTTGTTCCACAGCTTCACCAGGGACCTGAGCAGTACGTCCCTGGTGATTCATGCGTCGAACATGCGTTCCATCGCCTCAGCCATTTCGCGAGATGTCAGCCTCATCCCTCGTTCACCCCCTGTCGCGTTTCCCATCCCGTCCCGGGTGCCATTGGTCCCTAAGCACACAAGTCAACAAATACCGAGGTGATCATGCTCAACATTCCGAACTAAATGAGCTAGTTACCATGGCATAGACAAGCAGACAAGGTCATGAATGCCTACCCTATAGCTTATCTCTAATAGCTAAGCACTACACATGACATACTAACGTAACATGCTTCTAACATGGTCAGTCCATCCTCAGGTCGTGAAGGTTTTACCCCTCATACCATAATGTAACACCCTAATATTTAACCTCATAATTAGGACGTATCAAGACTAATTATTAGTTATTACTTTTCTTTAAATTCATTTATAAAATACTTAGCGGAAAATACGGTAAATTTTTTTTTTGAAATGATTTATATAAACCAAAGTGCGAGCCTGCGCGTAACATAAACAACGTGAAGCGGAAGAATAAATAAAACATACAGAATATAAACATTAAAGAACACATCCATCATAAACATCATTCCTCATTACTTTAGATAATATAGTTTAGTACATCAAGAGACAAGAATAAGAGAAACATAAAGTCTTACCCGCATGTTGGAGAGCTCCCTACCACAATGGGAAACATAAAGACAAATACATGGTAATAATCCCAAAAGATAAACACCCAACTATCCCCCTCCCACTCCAAGCCTATCTGGTACGCCGGTCTCTCCGTGGGGAGACTAGCCTGCGAATGACGAGCTTTCCAATGTAGCCCAACGAAGCGGAGATCTAGGCATGGAATCGAGGGGACAGCGTGGCCTCCGCGTCGTGGTCGCCTCTCGGGCTGTCGACGCGCCTCGCATGCCTCGGCCTGGTGACCGTGTCCTCACTACCTCCTCCGTGACCCATAGGGACGAAGGGGAAGATCCTCCAAGGATCAGCCTCTATCTCGAGAACGGGGAACACGAGGATATTCCCGTGACCTCCACGAGGAAGAGGTAACAGGTTACGGGTCCCGCTCATCTCCTGGGTCGTGTCCTCTCAAAGATCAGGTCGTCCCAAAGGGTGAAGTCGGATCGAAGTGATAGCCTAGAACGGGGGAAGCAAAAGGGCGTCCCACATATGCAAAAACGCGCACCTCGCAATGACCCTTGAAGTGTAAGACCGATGTCCTGGGTCATAGTGCACCTCCCATGTAGGCGGGTCATGAAAATCACGAACACGCCATTCAGATCTTGAAGACGTAACGAAAAAACAGAGAGAGGTGAGAATTCTTACTAAAGAATCTCAAGGAGGAAGTCCTCTATCCTAGTGCCATCGTTTACGTCCCCAGGAACCTTGGGTTTATTATGAAAATGTTGAGCATGCATAGGTTCATTATGAGGTTTTCACAAAGGTCGTTGTCCAAGGTCCATGTCTTTTATAATGATCTTAATGCATGTATGCAACATAATGTTTCATGGATGCATGGTAGCACTTTAGGTAAATCAAACAATAATTCAAACAACATTGTGTGGCATGAAACTTTTCTTTGATCATCTTTCCTTTTCTCATACTTGTGTCACCATATAGGCGCACCCTTAAGCTAGGCTATGAGCTCATACCTTAACTAGTCGTCACTAGTTCTTACTTATCCTCTTGATAAGCGAATCATAAATATCATAATCCCGACTCCCAGGAGTACGGTAAGGGGCCTAAGATCACCCATCATGGGACTTTCTCCTTCTTCGAAACGCATCGACTTGTTAAGACCAGCGACTTTGTCCGCTTTGGTATGGCTCGACGTCCATACCCCCCACGGGTTTTACTTTCCCCCATTTGCTAGGAGAAATGCGTCCTGCATATAACTTTTAAACTTCATATTTCTCAAAAACTTTCTTTGTCCCTCAATTTACGGAATCGCGGCATAACACTACTCTTCGAATTTCCTCAAATTTGAGTCATGCCACATAATTTCACATGCATCATTTTCATGGAACTTTCTCATTGCCACAACTTTCTAGTTCACATGAGCATATTTCTCAATTTCATTCATATCTTTGAAACATTATGCATTTCAAACACAACAATTCATCAATTATGCATATAAAGTTTCATGCTCAAGGAACTAACATAATCACATCATCATACGTGTGCACGAGGTTCATCATCATAATCATATCTTCGTCCACCTATCCCAGGATCTTATGCTTTGCCCCTTTTGGGCTTTAAACTTGTATTTGCATTATTATTACCCTCAAGGGGTTGGCACTTAAACTTTTTCCTCTAAGTTTGAACTCACCAAGATTCCACTCACTCAACATAAAGGGAGAAACTGATATTGTTGCTTAATGGGGCTCTAAAATTTCCATTTTGCGACCCTTTAAATATCCATCTTAGACTCCATAATTAATTCTTAGATCAATTATGAGGGATTCCTAGGCATGTTCTCTAAGTTATAAACCACTTAGATCTCTTATCATCATCTTATGCTTAGAAATTAGCACCTAATCATTTATGAAGGATTCTTGCATGTCTTACTAATTATGAATCATTTATCCTGAATTAACCATTCTAAACAGATTTGCACTTCTTTGTATTAAGGTGTTCTAGAATTCTCATCTCAAGTCCCTTTTTAGTTACTTATTCTTTACTAGCTTCTCTAAATCGATCCTTGCTTCACTCAACATAATTTTACACATTTAACACCTTAGAAATATTTGTAATAGGAGCCAAACATAGAACCAAAATCATGAACCCATAAGATCACATAATCTCTTGGGTTGAAATGCATATAAGTTGCTAGTTTTCTCTTGGAATGTTTCTTGAAAACAAAAGGTGTTCGGTAATCAATTACATGTTCCTAGTAATCGATTACCAGGAGCTCAATTCATTTTGGGTTTTCAAACAATGGGGTTCATTACACATAATGGTAATCGATTACGTAGGGTTAAATCCGTTTCAAAAATAAAGAACATAGGGTAATCGATTACATACGACGTAATCGATTACTTAGGGTTAAATCCGTTTCCTGAAGAGTAAAGAACATTTGGTAATCGATTACATTATAAGTAATCGATTATAGGAATTTCCAGAGGTTTGGCATGAAAAGCCGCAGAATTCACCACGCCTCTGGTACGATTATTAGAAACCAAAGGTCCTTCTAAAAGCCTTCTGGGTTCATTACATTGTGGTTTGAATGAATTAAACCTTTGAAATTTAGAAAACATGATTGACACATTCCAAACTATTTTAAACCTCTTAGACCTCATAAAACCTTTCCAACATTTCTTGAAAATTATTCATGTATTTTACAAAATCAAACCATTGTTGGTTCATACCAAAACTCATCCATTTCTTTTTGAATGGAGTTTCCTTTTTAGGATACTTAGGGCAAGTCTTTGAGCTCTAAGTGTTTAGGTGATGACAAAATCTTAAACATGCCATGCACTTTATTTTACTCTTCATTAGAAAGTAAAGTGAGAGCATAAATAAATATGAGATGCAACTTCATTATTATCTTTAAGGATTAAGTGATGACTTATATAAACATGAAATGCAAGCTTGGAATTTAAATATGGTAATGCAAGTTCATTCATTTACTCTTGTGAAATTAGTGATAACATCAAAATAAACATGAGATGCAAGACATAAATTTAAACATGAATGCATCTTGTTTTTGTCTTAGCTAGAGCTCTTGCAAGACTTTTAGAGGAACATAAACCTCAACCCATTATGCATCATAAGGCAAGCTTTAGAGTTCTTAGCACCTAGACTTCAGAGAAATCTTAAGGTTTGAACTCACCATCAAGCTTAAGGAAATGGACCCAAAGTTCATCACTTTGTCTAAACAAAACTACAAGAACTAAGTCATATTCTTTATTTTATTGCTCATAGGCTTCAATCTAGCGCGGATTCTAGAAACGCCGACCAACTTTAAGGTTGGCAAGGGAGCCTAGAGCTCTTTGAAATCATGAGATTAACTTTTTTAACAAAACTTTCGTGATCTACTAGACATATTTTACAAACTTTGTTCAAATCCATAGAAGAAAAACTGAAAATCCTTAAAAGAAAGAGGAAGAGGAAAAACCGAAACTTAAGCCAAGAAAAGAAAGGAAATCCAAGCATGTATGGTCCAAGACCAAGTTGTTTCAAGCTTTAGAGGTTTCTCACATGACAACAACAAATCATTATCTTGAAACCTCATCATCAAGCTCATTTTTTGTAGAACTCTGCTGAAAGAAAGAGGAAGGAAAAGGAGTTTGAACCAAGAGAAAAAGAACTTTCTTGAAGAACACAAACAAATCATCAAAACTTAACCCTACCTTAAGAAGTCTTGAAGAGATGTAGAAAGCTTTGTTTTTAGATGGAAGAGAAGGAAATCCTTTTGGAGTCTTGAGGAAGAAATCAGCCAAGTTTAGGGAGTTTGAGAGGAATGAGAATTGCAAGAAAGTGTGAACCAACCAATGAACCAAAGTGTGACAAGGTTCATCAAGGCTTGGTATTTATAGGAATTTTCAACATTGAGGCTTCCAAGGGGGAGAGGGAAACCCTGTGATTTTGGAAGAGGAGGAACTGAGGAAATATCTCTTACAAAAGCATGGGTTTAGGCATGGCAAGCATGGTTGGAAGCATGGGCAAGGTATGGCCTAGCATGGGCTTGGAGTGCATCACAACTCAACATGTGGCACCATTTTGGGGACAGACTTTTCGGCCTTCATCAGCCAAGGGGAAGGGATTTTTGTTCATGTAATTGTGGTTTAAGGATGTGTTTAAGTGTTTCTATGATTAGGCTTTTTGATTAGGAGTTTGTAGCAAGCGTTTAGGTGAGAAATGGTTAATTGAGGTGGTTCAAGACTTGATTAGGAGGGTGATCTTATTAGATTAGTAATTTAAAATAATTCTTTTGGTCAAATGAGGTATGAATCCTTAATTTAAGGAAAGAAAGAGAGAAAACACTATTCAAGATTCCATGACTAGAAATCTTGAATTTAAAGAATAATTTAGAGTTTATCTAAGCAATCTTAGGTTCTAATTAACCTTAATAAATCATTTTGACTCTAGATTAATTATCGAAATAAATTAATCTTCGATTAGAGCCTAATATTGCTTAGGTT
>JAMLFY010000752.1:0-24610 GCA_030441495.1 Dalbergia oliveri
TCTAGGAACGATTTTTAGGGCGAAATTCTTTTTAAGGAGGGGAGTAATGTAACGCCCCAATTTTTACTGTAATTTTTACTATCATTAGGAATTACCGAATTACCGTAGGTAAATATTATATAAAATTTGAGACCAAACAATCCTTAATAAAGGAATATAACGTTAGAAGAGAAGTTAGGAGCAATTCGTGCAAGTATTGCAAACCCCAATTTTCTGACGTGTAAAATGACCAAAATGCCCCTTAGGTTATTTTACTGAAGAAATGAGGATCGTGGGCCCCACCCATCTGTTAATAAGGGATTGTTTGTGTTATGTGTGTTAATAGAGGAGAAGAATCCTAATTTTGAGTCTCGACGCGAAATGACCAAACGCCCACGCCGTTTTAACTCCGATTTGCGTGCCGACTGAGCCCGAACCTCACTAAAATGTGTTAAAAGGTGTTTTTAAGCCATGATTAACCATTGGTTAAGCTCGGGTGGTCTCGGGCAATTTTTAAGTAAAATGACCGTTTTGCCCCTGTCTTTGGAGTTTACAAATTTTGAGATTTTTGATTCTAACGAAACCTAAGCAATATTAGGCTCAAATTAAAGCTTATTAAATTCTAATTACTAATCTAGAGTCAAAATTATTTATTTAGATTGATTAGAACCTAAAATTGCTTAAAACACCCAAATTGCTTAGTAATTCACTTAAACCCTTAACCGTAAATTCTCTAAATTGCATGAATACCTTGCCTACACCTAAAAAATACATGGAACACACAAAATCCTCTTCCACAAGGCTGTAATGCACGAAATTATTGAGTAATAAGTCAGAAAATTATTACACAAAAATCCAAAGAATGAAAACAAAGAATCATGAAAACATGGAAACATGATTCCATGTTTTAAGCCACCAAACAAAATGATTTTTCTTCCTTATTTTTTTTCTCTAATTTTTGGTCAGATTTCTTTCCTTCCTTTGTCCATTTATGAGCTGCAAAATCTCTATAAATAGGCATGCTTGAAGATAGTTTAGATGCTTAGTTCATAACTTACACAAATTCTAGTTTTAGGAGCACCAAAAGCTCTCATTTCCTCCTCCTCTTGGCTGAATTCTTTCTTCAAGTTCAAGAATATTTTCTTTCATTTCACTCAAGGAAACCAAGTTCTCTTCCTTTCCTTCAAATCAGATTAGGTAGGGAGTTGTTTTTAAGTTTATTTCTATGTTTTGCTAAGTGTTGTTCTTGGTTCAAAATGATGATTTCATGGATTTTCTAGTTTTTCCATTTGGTTTTCTTCTTCCTTTCTTTTACAATTCAGCCATATGGCCTAGGTGGGACTAAGATGATGGCTTGATGATGAGGACCTTGAGGGTGGGTTGTGAATCCATCACAAGTTAGGCCTCTAAAGCTTGAAAGTTCCACTTGATGCAAAACTTTAAAGAATAATATTTTTATGATGTTTTTATGATCTTGAGTTTAGAACTTGAAAGATGTATTTTTCACTTTGTCTTGCTAAGATATATTGGGTTGAATTTATATTTCTCTAAAGTCTTGGAGGAGCTCTAGTAAAGAAATAAAATGAACTTGCATCCATGTTTAAGTTTATGCCTTGCATAACCATGTTTACTTTCTATGTCATCACTAAATTCTCAAGAATGAATAAATGAACTTGCATATTCATGTTTAAATTTCCAAGCTTGCATTTCATGTTTAAATTTCAAGTTGTCACTTAATCTCTAAAGATAATAAAGAAGTTGCATCTCATATTTATTTTATGCTCTCACTTTATTTTATAATGGCTAAAAGAATCAATGCATGGCATGTTTATTTTATGTCATCACCTAAAAATCCTAGAGCTCAAAGACTTGCTTATGAATCATAAGCAAAGAAATGAGATAATTGGAGTTAAAGAATTTATTCTTTAAGAAGTCTTGAGAATTGGAGCTTAAAAAATGTAATTCTCATCTCCCTTACCGGTCCCTGCGGACTACGCCGCTCCCTGCTTAAGATTCTCTTCTCCCTTGACCTGCCCACCACGCCGTTAGTTTCTTGCATCATGTTTATATTACAAGTTCTTGCATCATGTTTAATTTTCAAGTTATCACCTTAAATCTTAAAGATAAAGAAATGGAATTGCATATCATGTTTATAATTCCAAGCTATCACCTTATAAAGATAAGATTAAAATAAGGTTGCATAGCATGGTAATAATTCAAAGATGTCACCTAAATCTCTAAAGCTCAAGACTTGCTCCTTTTATCTTAAGTGAAAGATTTAATTATGAACATTCTTTCAAGTTATAAATCGGTCCCATGGTTAAGTTAGGCCTAAAGTCCTATGACTTCTTTCAAGTTTAACAAAAGGAATTAGTTTTAAAAGAGTTTTAAAACTTTGTAAGAATTTTATGGGAAGCTAGTAATTTATGTGTACTTAAAATGTGATTTGATGCTTATTAAGAATTTGGTGTCATTGATTGATTCCCTGGTTTGTATGTTATAGTTGTTGTTGCAAACAATGAAAACTTATGCATGAAATAAAGACATATTCTGTTACCTAAAAAGTGTATTAATTAAAGAGTGCAATTTGGAAAGATTCTGGCTAAGGAAAGATTTGGTATTTAAGTTGTTCCATTGTGACCCACCTCTCTTTCCTGGAATTTCCAGATGCATGATAGTTGGTATATATTATTTCGGCATAAGACTATAAATGAGAAAATGTTATGATGATTATGAATGAAGAATTGTATTATGATATAACATGCAAAGACTTAAAGGTGACTCAAAATATATGAGAAAATGATCCTTGGAATTCAAACTATAGGCGGTGAAAAGGTGATTCTTGCCCCCTAGTCCGTTCTCTCAAAGGGTAGAGACGAATTTTTACTTATCAAAAGGGATAAGTATGTGCTGGTGACGACTAGCAAGGTATGAGCTCATAACCTAGATTACTCCCAAAAGGGTGGAGTATAGGTGGCCCAGGAAAATGATGATGAAAGTAACTTTAAGTCACCTAAGAAACTAAGTAAATGCATTATGTGAATATGATGTTCTGCTATGCATAGTATTTATGAGATGATGATGAGAAATATGATATTCTGCTATGCATAGTATTATGAAATGATGATGAGGAATATGATGTGATTTTATGCATAACTATGTTATTATATATGAAAGGAAAAGTTCATTATAAACATGACATGCTAAGTTTATGATGCATTATAAGACGCATGATTAAAACGACGAACCTCGGTAAAGTATATTTTCGAACTTAATAAATCAATCTTAGCATGCTCACTATTTCATAATAACCCGAGGTTCCTGGGGACGATGATGATGACACAATGCATCATGAGGTGAGTACCCTACGAGATTCTTTTTATAAGTTTCTCACTCCCTCTATTTTTCTTTCCATCTCGTCTTCAAGAAATAGAAGGAAGCGTTCGTGAATCACATTGAGGTTGTCATCGTGTAGCTGAACTTGAATCCTGCTAGTTTCACTCGTATATTTCAGATATCTATCCCTATCCCTGAGTGTTATTACTAGGTGCCATTAATGGATGTCCTTCCATCCATATATTATTTATGTTTTATTAGATTGCCTACACTTAGTCTTATTCTGTTGGTAGGCAAAATATCTATATGATATGTAATTATGGATGCTGGATGATGGAGCCAATATATTATGATGTGATGTTTGTAAATTCCTATGTGTCTTTTAAATTTTGCTAAATCATTCACGTTAAGCGCGGCTCACGTTTTCAATTATGTTTTAAAAAAAAAATGGCTCGTAATTTCACTAAGTATTTTCAAAGCATGATTAAGGAACTGAAGCAAAGAGTAAAGTCTAGTAATTAATCAGATACCGCCTAGGTGTATTGGGTTAATTATTAGGGTGTTACACCTAGTGCATCACCGGGAGCCCTGGTGTTGTTTGTGAAGAAAAAGGATGGAAGTATGAGGATGTGTGTTGACTATAGGCAATTGAATAAAGTGACGGTGAAGAACAAATACCCTTTGCCTAGGATAGATGACTTGATGGACCAAGCTAAGGTGAGGAGTGTTTTCTAAGATTGATTTGAGATCAGGTTACCACCAGATTAGAGTGAGAGATGAACATATACGAAAATGGCCTTTCACACTTGATATGGCCATTTTGAGTTTGCAGTAATGCCCTTTGGATTAGCCAATGCTCCAGGTTTTATGGATTATATGAATAGGATCATTAGACCCTATTTAGATCAGGTCATGGTTGTCTTCATAGATGACATTCTCATCTACTCTAAGACCCACGAGGTATGAACGCCACTAACCATAGTACTGGAGATCTTGAAGGAAAAGAAACTATATGCCAAGCTTTCTAAGTGTGAATTATGGTTGGATGAGGTGAAATTTTTATGGCATGTAGTATCTAAGAGGAATTGCTGTAGATCCTAGTAAGGTAAGCGGTCGTGAATTGGGAAAGACCAATCACGGAATTGAAGTAAGGAGCTTTTTGGGTTTAGCGGTTATTACCGTCGGTTCATTAAGGATTTTCAGATTTCCTTAACCTTTGACCAAGCTAATCTAGGAAAAACACCCCTTTTTCATGGACCCGGGTGTGAAAGAGCTTTCAAGAGCTAAAACACAAGTTAACCTCAACCCCTATTTTGGTGTTACCCGACCCAATGTGCCTTTCGAAGTGTACTGTGATGCTTCAAGAAAGGGTTTGGGTTGTGTACTGAATGCAAAATAGGCAAGTGGTGGCCTATGCATCGAGGTAACTCAAGCCACATGAGGCAAATTACCTTACCCATGACCTTGAGTTAACCGCCATTGTGTTTGCTTTGAAATTTGGAGACACCATTTATATGGAGTTAAGTTTGAGGTGTTCTTCTATCACAAGAGTTTGAAATATCTCTTTGACAGGAAGGAGCTAAACATGAGGCAAAGGAGGTGGATGGAGTTCTTAAAAGATTATGATTTTGGGTTGAACTACTATCCAGGCAAAGCTAATGTTGTAACTTGTATGCTAAGTAGAAAATCTTTACAATATCCCGTTTATGGTGAAGGAGGTTGAGTTAATTGAGGTTTAGAGACCTAAACCTAGGGATGACCTTGACCATTAAGGGCATAAGAGCTTGTCATCTTAGTGTGACGAGTGAATTCAAGAAAAGAATTGCTCAAGCCCAAAGGGAAGATACGAAATTTCAAGAAACCTTAGAGGAGGAAAAAGCTGATAAGTTGAAAGGTTTTACCCAAGGGAATGATAGTTTGTGGAGATTTGAAGGTCGTATATGTGTACCTGCAAATGGTGACCTCCGAAAGGACATTTTGGAGGAAGCCCATAAGAGTCATTTCACCATTTATCTGTGCCACCAAGATGTATCAAGATTTGAAAAGATGTTCTGGTGGCCAGGATTGAAGAAGGATGTGTGCACATGGGTGAATAAGTGCTTGGTGTGTCAAAAGGTGAAGATTGAGCACCAAAGACCCTCTGGAATGTTGCAACCCCTACCAATCCCCGAGTGGAAGTGGAATAGTATCTCCATGGATTTTGTAACTGGACTACGAGGACCCAAGCGAATCATGACGCCATTTGGGTAATAGTGGATCGGTTGACTAAGTCAGCCCACTTTTTACCTATTAAGGTGACTTATTCCTTGGATAGGTTAGCACTATATATTCAGGAGATAGTAAGGTTACACAGAGTCCGTCGACAATAATCTGATCGGATCGTATTACGTCATCATTTTGGGAGCCTTTCAGAAGGCGTTTGGTTCAAAGCTGTGTTTAGAACGGCTTATCACCCCTAAATGGACGGTCAATCTGAAGAACTATCCAAACTTTGGAGGATATGTTAAGGGCATGCGTTTTGGATCAAAGAGGGAGTTGGGATAAGTACCCCATTGATTGAATTTGCATATAACAATAGTTATCATGCAAGTATCAGTATGGCACCATATGAGGCCCTCTATGGACAAAAATGTCAATCTCCCTTGTGTTGGTATGAACCCGGAAGAGAGAGTCTACTCTGAACTGATATTGTGAGGGAAACAACGGAACAAATCAAGAAGATTAGGGATAAATTCTTCCTGCTAAAGTCAACAGAAAAACTATGCGGACAAGCGAAAAACCGCTAGATTTTCAAGAAGGGGACCATGTGTTCCTAAGGATCACCCCCACCACAGGCATAGGCCGAGCAATGAAAGTAAAGAAATTGAGCCCCAGATTTCTTGGCCCATTTGAAATCCTTAGCAAAGTAGGATCTGGAGCTTGTCGTATAGCCCTTCCCCCAGTTTGTCCAACCTTCATGATGTTTTTCATGTATCCCAAGTTAAGAAGTATTATCTTGACCTAAGTCATGTACTAGAGCCAGAACAAGTGCAATTAAAAGATGACCTAACGTTTAACTTACCACCCACGGAATCGTTGACGAGGAGTTAAGCAATTAAGAATAAGGCTGTACCCTGGTCAAAGTAGCATGGGGACGAGGTGAAACGGAAGAATTCACATGGGAGCTGAATCGACATGCAAGCACAGATACCCGAACTATTTTCAGGTAATGAATTTCGAGGGCGAAATTCTTTTTAGGGAGGGAGTAATGTAACGCCCCAATTTTACTGCCATTTAGAATTACCAAATTACCCTAGGTAATTTTTACATATAATTTGAGACCGAACAATCCTCAATAAAGGAATATAACATTAGAAGAGAGGTTAGGAGGTTTCGTTAGAATTGCAAACCCCAATTTTTTGTACGTGTAAAATGACCAAAATGCCCTTGAGGTCATTTTGCCCTAAAGATGAGGATCGTGGGCCCCCCGTCCTCAAGGGGATGTTTTGATAATAAGGGATTGTTTGTGTTATGTGTGTTAATAGAGGAGAAGAATCTAATTTTGAGCTCCGACGCGAAATGACCAAAACGCCCCCTTGCTTTTAACTCCATTACGTGCCGACTAGCCCGAACCTCACTAAAATGTTTTAAAAGATGTTTTTAAGCTATGATTAACCATTGGTTAAGCTCGGGTGGCCTCGGCAATTTTTAAGTAAAATTACCGTTTTGCCCCTGTCTTTGTGCATTTTGCGAATTTTGAGATTTTTGATTTGTCTAGCGAAACCTAAGCAATATTAGGCTCAAATTAAAGGTTATTAAATTCTAATTATTAATCTAGAGTCAAAATTATTTATTTAGAATTGATTAGAACCTAAAATTGCTTAAAAACACTCAAATTGCTTACTAATTCACCTAAGCCCTTAATTGTAAATTCTCTAAATTGCAAAGATACCTACCTACACCTAAATAATACATGGAACACACAAATTTTCTCCTTCTTGGGCTGTAATGCAGAATTATTAGTGCCTAATGCATCAGAATATTTGTCAAATTTGCACAAAACTCAAGGTATGAAAACAAGGAATCATGAAACATGATTCCATGTTTTAAGCCATGAAACAAGAACATGTTTTCCTCCCTTTGTCCTCCCTAAAATCAGTCACCTATGCCTCCTCCATTTGTCCATTTATGAGCTTCAAAATCTCTATAAATAGGCATGCTTAAGGAGTCTTAGAAGCCTTGCTCATAATTACACACTTCTAGTTTTTCCAAAGCTCAAAAGCTTTCTTTCTTCCTCCCCCTTGGCTGAATTCTCTTCAACTTTTCAAGGAGATTTTCTTTCATTTCACTCAAAGAAACCAAGTTCTCTTCCTTTCCTTCAAATCAAATTAGGTAGGGAGTTGTTTTAAGTTTATTTCTATGCTTTGCTAAGTGTTGTTCTTGGTTCAAAATGATGATTTCATGGACTTTCTCAGCTTTTTCATTTCGGTTCTTCTTTCTTTTTCCTTTGCATTTCGGCCAAATGGCCTAGGTGGGACTAGGATGATGGCTTGATGATGAGGACCTTGAGGGTGGTTGTGAATCCATCACAAGTTAGGCCTCTAAAGCTTGAAAGTTCCACTTGATGCAAAACTTTAAAAATGATGCTTTGAATTTAGAACTAATTAGTTTTCATTATAATTGATTTCAAAAGTGTTGATGTTCATCTTTTAATCCATTTGAGCTTGATGATGAGATTCAAGCCATAAGGTTCTTTGAAACCTTGACAAAGAACTTTTCACTTTGTCTTGCTAAGATATATATTGGGTTAAATTTATATTTCTTAAAGTCTTGGAGGAGCTCTAGTAAAGAAATAAAATGAACTTGCATCCATGTTTAAGTTTATGCCTTGCATATCATGTTTACTTTTATGTCATCACTAAATTCTCAAGAATGAATAAATGAACTTGCATTTCTCATGTTTAAATTTCCAAGCTTGCATTTCATGTTTATGTTTCAAGTTGTCACTTAATCTCTAAAGATAATAAAGAGGATGCATCTCATATTTATTTTATGCTCTCACTTTATTTTATAATGGCTAAAAGAATCAACGCATGACATGTTTATTATTATGTCATCACCTAAGAATCCTAGAGCTCAAAGACTTGCCCAAGTATCACAAGCAAAGTTGGAACCATGGAAATAAGAACTCTAAAGCTCACTTTCAATTTCCTTAAGATTTTTGGAGTCAAAGAATTCATTCTTTAAGAAGTCTTGAGTTTGGAGCTTAATAAGATGTAATAAGAATTCTCTTCTCTTCACCGGTCCAGCTGCGCCTACCGCCCCTCTTTCTTATTAAGATTCTTTTCTTTCATCTTCTTGCATCAGCTCAGCTTTTATTTATTTCAAGCACTTGCATCATGTTTAAATTTCAAGTCTTGCATATCATGTTTATATTTCCAAGTTATCACCTTATAAAGACAAGATTAAAATGAGGTTGCATAGCATGTTTATGATTCTAGTTATCACCTAAATCTCTAAAGCTCAAGACTTGCTCCTTTTATCTTAAGTGAAAATTTTAATCATGAAGATTCTTTCAATGTATAAATCGGCCTCATGATTAAGGTAGGCCTAAAGTGATTTTAAATAAGCTACTGATTTAGTTCTAAAATTTCTTTCAAGAGTAACAAAAAGAATTAGTTTTTAAAAGAGTTTTAAGGCTTTGCAAAGATTTTACGGATACTAGAAAATGATTTTAAGCAATTATGTGAGGTTCATGATTCAGCCTTATCTGAGTTTAGTACTACTGTATGATGATGATTTGATATGTTTATTATTGAGGAACAATTCTATGCATGTTAGAAGAGAAACTAGCTATGTAAAATAACTAAAGCTAGGATTTAGCTAGTTTTTGATCCCTTTAAATTTAGTCACTACCAAATCTGTTTTATTATGTTATAATTCTGTCTAAGATTGGTTAGCCATGAAAAATTTGGTAACAATTAGTATAGGATTTATCCTAACACTAAAAAAATGAAACTAGCAACTAGAAAACTTAAAAGCAAGATTTATAGAACTCTAAGAATGAAATTTATACATTCTGTCCAGAACCCTTAAAAGTTATAAGAATCTAGTTTTATTATGTTTAGATAAGTGAGAATGATTCATAATTGGTTTAGAAATTAATTTTAGCTTCATAGGGAGAAGGAAAGAAAAGGGTTAAAAACGCAACTTCTAGCATACTGTAAAACCTTGAGAAAGATTTACTGCCTATGCTGCCTCATATAGTTTAATAATGTTCTTAAGGCTTATAATTAATGGTAATAATAGTAATGAGTCCCTTAGATACATAAGAAATTAGTTTGATAATTAAGGTTACTCGATTTTAGAGTTGCTGTTTAAGGAGTTCCTTGAGAATTTCATATGATAATTATGAATGATGAGTTGCATTGTGATATAACATGCAAAGACTTAATGGTGACTTAAAATTATGAGGAAATGATCCTTTGGACCAATCAGACTATAGGTGGTGAAAAGGTAATCCTAAGAAAATGATCCTTTGGACCCATCAAACTATAGGTGGTGAAAAGGTGATTCTTGCCCCTGTTCGTTCTCTCAAAAGGGTAGAGTTGGGACTTTAACTTATCAAAAGGGATAAGTATATGCTAGTGACGACTAGTAAGGTATGAGCTCATAACCTAGATTACTCCCAAAAGGGTGGAGTATAGGGTGGCCCAGGAAAATGATGATGAAAGTAACTTTAAGTCACCTAAGGAACTAAGTAATGTATTATGTGATTATGATGTTCTTCTATGCATAGTATTTATGAGATGATGATGAGAAATATGATGTTCTTCTATGCATAGTATTTATGATATGATGATGAGGAATATGATGTGGTCTTATGCATAGCTATGTTATTATGATATGCTGATGAGATATATGATAGGAAAAGTTCATTATAAATATGACATGCTAAGTTTATGATGCATTACAAGACGCATGATTAAAACTAACAGACCTCGGTAAAGTATATTTCCGAACTTAATAAATGAATCTTAGCATGCTCACTATTTCATAATAACCCCGAGGTTCCTGAGGACGATGATGATGACACGATGCATATGAGGTGAGTACCCTACCGAGATTCTTTTATAAGTTTCTCACTCCTCTTTCTTTTTTCTTTCCATCTCGTCTTAGAAAGTAAAGGTGATGTTCGTGATTTCCATTGATGCTCTCACCTGGTAGATACACTTGAGCTTGTGAGCTTATCATCCTTGAAGAAACGTATCGCTAAACCTTGCACGTGAGCTATATCTATCCCTATTGTTGGGTATTATTATTATTAGGTGCCGATAATGGATGTTCTTCCATCCATATTCTATTTATGTTTTGTTTGATTGACTACACCTAGCCTAACTCTTGGCAAAATATCTATGTGTTATGTAATTATGGATGTCATATGATGGAGCCAATATGATGTGTTTTTCATGATATGCCCGTTGATTTTCCACTTTATCTTGATTATCGTTCATATGCGAGGCTCACGTTTTCAATCATGTTTTAAAAAAAATGGCTCGTAATTTCATTAAGTATTTTCAAAGTATGGTTAAATAACTAAAGCAAAGAGTAAAGTCTAGCAATTAATCAGATACGACCTAGGCGTATTGGGTTAATTATTAGGGTGTTACAAGAGCACTTCTAATCAAAGTCTTGACAACCTTAATTAGCCATTACCTCATCAAACACTTTCTTGCAAACTCCTAACCAAAACCTTAATCAAAGGAACACCTAAACACATCATTAAACCACCATTACATGAACAATCTCTTCCTCCCTCTTGGCTAAAATTCTGGCTGAATACTCCTCCCTCTAAATCCATCACATGTTGTTTTAATTCTCACTCAAGAGCCATGCCTAGGCCATACTTGGAACCATACCTCACTATGCTTTCAACCATGCTTGCCATGCCTAAGCCCATACCCATTCGAGATATTTTCCTCCCCAAAGCCAAGCAAGGCCGTTGGCCACTCTCCCTTGGGCAGCCTTCATATGCAAAATTTCTATAAATACCAAGCTTGGAGGAACTTGGTTGCACTTTAGATCATTTGCCAAGTTAAGCTTTCATGCATTTCTCTCTTTTCTTCTTAATTCCTCTTCATCTTGTTCTTATTCCTCCACCATCAAAGAAACCTTTCCACCACCACAACCCGCCACAAACAACCTTAAACCACCACTCCCTCACCTCAAACCACCTCTCAAACACTTAATCTTACTATTTCCAAGCTTGCTTTCTCAGAAAAAATCATCTTCCTTGAGAAACCTTGTTGGCCGAATCCTCCTCCTCCTCCAAGAGAAGATTTTGTTTTCTCAATCTTTCAGAACACAAGCTTATTCCCATTTCTTTCAAGACTTCCTTAGGTAGGGGTTTTGTTTCAAAGTTTTTGCTTGTTTTCTTCAAGAAAGTTCTAGTTTTCTCTTGGTTCAAAACTCTTTTTCTTTTCTTCTTCCTTTTTCGGCCATGAGGCCTTTTCATGAGAAAAATTTTAGCTTGATGATGAGGTTTCAAGATAATGGCTTGTTGTTGTCATGTGAGAAACCTTTAAGCTTGAAATCTTGGTCTTGGACCATACATTGTTTCAGTTTTCTCTTCTTTTTTCCTTTAAAGATTTCGGTTTCTTCACCTTGGTTTGAACAAAGTTTGTTAAAAATGTTAAGTAGATCACAAAAGTTTTGTTAAGAAAATTAATCTTATGTTTTCAAAGAGCTCTAAGCTTACCCTTGCCAACCTTAAAGTTGGTCGCCGTTCTAAGAGTTGTACTCTAGATTGAAGCCCATGAGCAATAAAATAAAGAATATGACTTAGTTCTTTGTATGTTTGTTTAGACAAAGTGTTGAGCTTTGTGTCCATTTTCTTGAGCTTGATGATGAAGTTCATAACCAAAGGCTTCTTTGAAGTTGGTGCTAAGAACTCTAAAGCTCACTTTATGTTGTTAAGATACATATTGGGTTAAGGTTATGATGTTCCTTAAAGTCTTGTAAGAGCTCTAGTTAAGATAAAATGAGTTGCATTCATGTTTATGTTTATGCCTTGCATAACATGTTTATTTGATGCCATCACTAAACTCTAAAAATAACTAAATGAACTTGCATTATCATGTTTAAATTTCCAAGCTTGCATTTCATGTTTATATTTTAAGTCATCACTTAATCTTTAAAGATAATAATGAGGTTGCATCTCATATTTATTTTATGCTCTCACTTTATTTTCTAATGAAGAGTAAAAGAAGTGCATAGTATGTTTAAGTTTATGCATCACTTAATTATCCTAGAGCTCAAAGACTTGCCCAAGTATCTTGCATAAAGTTTTAGAAAATGGAGGCATTTCAAGGATGCCATTTTGGCCTTGTGATGATGATGATGCACTTGGATAAGTTCATCTAATCATAAGTGCCCATAGTCTAAGTCTTGGAATTTTTCTAAGCTTAGGTGTGTTTAAAGAACTTTATGAACAAAGTTTTATGCTTTAAATCTATTCCTTAAGATAATTAATTTAGCTACTGACATCATCCATATTTATATGATTTTAATGAGATTAATTGGTTTCTAAAAGAGTTTTGAGTTCCTAAAATTATTCCAAGAGAAAGCTAGTAACTTATATGCTTTTAAATCATGAAATTATGTGATTACATGAGCTTTGCTTTTCAGTTCTGCCCTTGGTGTTTGGCCACTGTATAAATTCTATTTTATGGTGTTAAAATGTGTAAAATTATGTTTGAGTGAAGCAAGGAACGATTTAGGGAAGTTAGGAAAGAATAAGTAACTAGAAAGGACTTAAAATGAGAATTCTAGAACACTTAGATGCACAAATGGGAAATTCTGTTCCAGCATAATTGGACTTAAGAAAATGGTTTATAATTAGTGGATATGTGTAGGAATCCCTCATAATTGGTTTAGGAGTTGATTATAGAGCCTTAGGCGAAGACGGAACTTAGAAAGGGTCAAAGACGAAGATTCTAGACCCCATAAGGCGTATGATAATTTTCTGCCTAAAGTGATGCAATGCTGTTTGGATATATTAGTGAACATAAGTCTTAGTGAGAATTGTAAGTAATGATCCCTTAGATGTTATAAAGAACTATAATGGGAGTTAGGATAATTAGAACATAAGTTTAAGAATAAGGGCCAAAGCATAAGATATCTTAAGATAAGGAGGTGCGATGTGAGAATGAGATCGAGTGAGAATTGTTTTGATGTATGTGAATGTTTTAAATTCCATAAGTATAAGAATGTATGGATGTATGGCATGTTGCTATGATGATGTGGTATGCTACGTTTAAAATGCATGGAAATATGAGATATGAATAAAGGATATGTTATATGATGTTCTATGGTTGTATGCTCATGTTGCATCCATACAAGATATGATAAAGTGGAAATGATCCCATTATGACTTCCCGAGTTAATGTTGTACAGTGATCCAAGAAAAAGATGTGATTTCCCCCTTTTTCCCATATAAATCTAGTGACGGCTAGTTAGAATGAGCTCATTCCTAGGCGATGAGTGTATTTAGAGATTTGGTGCCCATGAGAAATCGCGCACGGTTGGGTGGATTTTGGTGACCATGATGAGGGTGGAAAAGTTAAGAAAGGAACTTGAAGAGTTCATAAATGATAAAGTAAAAGATGCACATGCATATGTTTCATTGGTGCTTGTGATTAAGTGATATATGTTGAGTATGTGAACTGTCATTGCCATGCATACATAAAATATCTCCTCATTCATATCATCAAGACTCATGCTAAAAGAAGCCCACTTCGGATAATAAGATTTGAGAAAATAAAACTGAATCCATGCATGTACACCTTTTCATAATGAAACCAAAGTGGCTGTGGCGACGCGATGACACTTGTGTTAAAGTTGGGAACTCCTGAGAATCTTGTATAAGTATTCTCACCCCTTTGTTTTCCCTCCCATGTCGTCTCCAGACGGGATAATGCGGATGTTGGTGATCTTCCTTGAGGCGTGGGTAGGAATCACGTCATATAGTCGGTAGAAGGCGCAACGGAAGCATGAAGACTAGTCTAGCCTTGTTAGCATTTTGTTTTGCGTTAGTTAAAGTTGTTTGGTGTAATTGATACCCCTAGGTGTCCTTATATTTATAAGGACATTGTTATAATGTTATGATTATGATATACTACTATAATTTATGTTGTGATTATTCTATGGTTTAATTCATGATTGTTATGATGACGTATATCTTGGTTGTTATGTTTTACGTTTAATAGTCGGTATCTACGCATGCACGGCTCGCATTTTAGTCTTAAGTTCAAAAAGAAAAATTTAGTCGTATTTTATTACTCATATTTTAAAGAAAAGTAAGTCAAGATCTGAAACAAAGGCGTAACAACTAATAATAACGGAATGCGACTCGAGCGTATGAGGTTAAAAGTTAGGGTGTTACATTTTAGTATTGAAGCGGTTGATTCTCATAGAACCTCGGGTGGGACAACCATGCTCTTAAAAGCATGATACGATAGTTATGTCATGTGTAATGCTTTATCGATAGGATAAGCTATAGGATAGAGATACATGACCCCTGTATGAGTAGTGTGCCTTGGTAACTAGCTCACGTGCATGAAGTTTGAGCTTGATCACCTTAGTGTTTGTTTCTTTGTGTGTTTAGGGACCAATGGCACCACGACGACAGGATGGGACAACGTGGACAGACAGAGGTGGAACCCTCGCGAGGTGGCTAGGACCATGAGGGTGATGTTCGAGAGGATAGACCAAGATTGGGAGACTAGGGTCATGGACCTGAGGTCCCAAACATGTTGTTTAGGGGAATCCACAAGGCCAACCCGCCTTCATTAAAGGAACCTTGAACCTGGACCATGTCGACGAGTAGATCAAGAGCATGGAGAAGTCTCACTGTGATCCCATGCAGAGACGAAGGTGACCTTTGCCACCTATATGGTGGAAGGAGACACGTTTCTGATGGACTGGAGCTCAAAGACTTCTAGAGGCATCGGGTACGGAGATAGAACTGGGAGTTGTTCAAGGCTCGCTCTCGAGAATACTCAGGAGAGTGGTAGGCGCCAAGGACATCAAGTCATGCAAGTTGACGCAAGGAGGCATGAGCAGTTGTGAGTGCACCACCAAATTCGAAAGCTCATCAAGTTCAGAAGATCTACCAAGAACGACGAATGGAAATGCATAAGTAAAGATGGTTGAAGGTAAAGTCAATGTTGCGGTGGCTCACTTGGAGTAGGGACTTCCTTCCAAGTTAACAAGTGTCGTATGTGGAGGATGGGCACAAGAGCTCCAGCATCAGGCAGGGCTGAGGTTTCCACTGAAAGGCTGGTGCCACAAGCCCAAAGTTCAAGCCGCAACCGGACCACCGTCCGAGGAACAAGGATTGAATGACCTCAGAGGAGAGGCACCTAATGGGACCCTTCCTCATATGCCCGAAGTGTGGAAAGAACCATGGCACCGACCCTCCTAGCTGGCCAAAGGTGTTTCAGGTGTGGCAAACCTGGTCACATGGTCAAGATTACGAGAAGCCCAAGTGAAAGCGTTTCAAGGAACATCAAGGACGAGTGTTCGGGGTCCTGAAGATACCTCCGTTCTCACCCTCAAGGTAAGTGTGCGCTAATGGTAGTAACGCATTTTCGAATTAAAGGGCGAAATTCTTTTTAAGGAAAGGAGTAATGTACGTCCAGAATTTTCAGTGTACAAATGACGAAATGCCCTAGAGGTCATTTTCCCGAAATGAGTTCGCGGGTCCCGTCCATCCTAAGGGGATGTTTTGATGTTGATAGGGGATTATATGTGTTATGTGTGGTATAGAAAGAAGAATCTCATTTTGAGTTCAAACGCGAAATTACCAAAACGCCCTATGGCTGTTTGTCATCGTTTTCATGCAGTGAAACAAACTTTACCAAAAGGTTTTAAACGATGTTTTTAAGTGAAGTTTAACAACAAGTTAAGCTTGGAGTCCAAACAGTTTCAGTGCAAAATTACCATTTTGCCCCTAGAACAATGTCGTGAGCCTAATGACGTAATTAAGCAAACCTAAGCAATATTAGGCTCTAATCGAAGATTAATTTATTTTGATAATTAATCTAGAGTCAAAATAATTTATTAAGGTTAATTAGAACCTAAGATTGCTTAGTTAAACTCTAATTACATTCTTTAATTCAAGATTCCTAGTCATGGAATCTTAATAGTATTCTCTCCAATTCCTTAAATTAAGGAATTGTGCCATACCTCATTTGACTAAAAGAATGATTTTAAATTGTTATTCTAGCAAATTACCCTCCTAAGCAAGTCTTGACAACCTTAATTAGCCAATTACTCACCTAAACACTTTCTTACAAACTCCTAACCAAAACCTTAATCAAAGAAAACCTAAACACATCACTAAACCACAATTACATGAGCAAATTATCTCCCCCCTTGGCTGCAAATGGCCGAAACCTTTCCCCAAATTCCATCACATGTTGATTTTGTTTCACTCAAAGAACCATGCCTTAGGCCATACCTTGACCATGCTTCAACCATGCTTGCCATGCCTAAGCCCATACCATGTAAAGAGATATTTTCCTCTCTTCTCCCTCTTTGGCCATCGACCTTCTCCCCTTGGCAGCCTCCATGTTGCAAAATTCTATAAATACCAAGCTTGGAGACTTAGTTACACTTTAGAAGCTTTGCCAAGTTTAGTTCTCTTGCTTTTTCTTGCATTTTCTCTCCAAGTTCTCTTCATCTTGCTCATCTTCTTCTTCCTCTCAAAGAACCTTTCCACCACCATAAACCACCACAAACAACCATAAACCACCACTTCCTCACCTCAAACCATCTCTTAAACACTCAAACTTTCCATTTCCAAGCTTAGAAACTCAAGGAAAAGTCATCTTCCTGAGCTTCCTCCCTTGGCCGAATCCTCCTCCTCCTTCAAGAGAAGATTTTGTCTTCTCAACTCTTCAAGGATCAAGCTTTCTTTCTTCCTTTTCAAAGAATTTCTTAGGTAGGGGTTTTGTTTAAAGTTTTTACTTGTTTTCTTCAAGAAAAGTTCTAGTTTCCTCTTGTTCAAAACTCTTTTTCTCTTCTTCTTCCTTTTCGGCCAAGAGCCTTTTCATGAGAAAAACTTTGGCTTGATGATGAGGTTTCAAGATAATGGTCTTGTGATGCCATGTGAGAAACCTCTAAAACAACTTGGTCTTGGACCATACATGCTTGTGTTTTCCTTTTCCTTTTTCTTGTTTATGTTTCAGTTTCCTTTCTTTCCTTTCTCAAGGGATTGGTTTCTCTTCCTTTTTCCTTTAAAGATTTCAGTTTTTCTTCCTTGGTTTGAACAAAGTTTGTTAAAAATGTTAAGTAGATCACAAAAGTTTTGTTAAGAAAATTAACCTTATGGTTTCAAAGAGCTCTAAGCTTACCCTTGCCAACCTTAAAGTTGGTCGGCGTTCTAAGAGTTTTACTCTAGATTGAAGCCCATGAGCAATAAAATAAAGAATATGACTTAGTTCTTTGTATTTTGTTTAGACAAAGTGTTGAGCTTTGTGTTATTTTCTTGAGCTTGATGATAAAGTTCAAAACCAAAGACATCTTTGAAGTCTTGGTGCTAAGAACTCTAAAGCTCACTTTATGTTTGCTAAGGTACATATTTGGGTTGAGGTTGTGATGTTCCTTTAAAGTCTTGTAAGAGCTCTAGCTAAGATAAAATGAGTTGCACACATGTTTAAGTTTATGCCTTGCATAGCATTTTTATTTTGATGTCATCACTAAACTCTCAAGAATAATTAAATGGACTTGCATTATCATGTTTAAATTCCAAGCTTGCATTTCTTGTTTATATTTCAAGTCATCACTAAATTTTTAAAGATAATAATAAGGTTGCATCTCATATTTATTTGATGCACTCACCTTATTTTCTAATGAAGAGTAAAATAAGTGTATAGCATGTTTAAGTTTATGTCATCACTTAATATCCTAGAGCTCAAAGACTTGTCCAAGTATCTTTGCATAAAGTTTTAGAAAATGGAGGCATTTCAGGATGCCATTTTGGCCTTGTGATGATGATGATGGACTTGGATGAGTTCATCTAATCATAAGTGCCCATAGTCTAAGTCTTGGAATTTCTAAGCTTAAGTATACTCAAGGAACTTTATGAACAAGGTTTTATGTTTTAAATCTATTCCTTGAGCTAAATAATTTAGCTACTGACCTAGCACATACTTATGTGATTTCAATGAGATTAATTGGTTTTTAAAAGAGTTTTGAGTTCCTAAAATGATTCCAAGAGAAACTACAACTTATGTGCTTTTAAATCATGAGATTATGTGATTATTTCATGCTTGTGTTTTCTGGTTCTGCCTTGTGCAAATGGCCACTGTATGAATTCTATTTTATGGTGTTAAAATGTGTAAAATTATGTTTGAGTGAAGCAAGGAATGATTTAGGGAAGTTAGAAAGAAACAAGTAACTAAAAAGGACTTAAGATGTGAATTCTAGAACACTTAGATGCACAAATTATAAATTCTGTTCCAGCATAATTGGACTTAAGAAAAATGGTTCATAATTGATGGATATGTGTAGGAATCCCTCATAATTGGTTTAGGAGTTGATTATGAGCCTTAGGCAAAGACGGAACTTAGAAAGGGTCAAAGATGGAGATTCTAGGACCCGTAATCATAAGGAAAATTCTGCCCAAAATAACTAGAGCTGTTTGGTTATGTTATAAATCATTAACATTAGAGGAAATTATAGGTAATGATCCCTTAGGTGTTATAAAAACCCATAATGAAGGTTAGGATAATTGGAATACAAGTTTAAGACCCGTAAGGGCCAAAGCATAAGACACCATGAGATAGGAGGTGTGATGTGAGCATGAGACCGAGTAGGTATACTCATAATGATGTGAATACGTTAATATCATGAGCATGAGACTATATGTGTATTTGAGACATGTTGTTGTGATAATGTGATACATTATGTTTTAGATGCATGAGGTTTGGAATATGAATGAGTTAGAAGAGTATGCTCCTCTGAATTAAAGATTTATTTGAGAGGAAGTTTCATAAGGATGATATATGTGGTTGAGTTATGTGGCATGACTCAAATTTGAGGAAATTAGAGAGTATAGTTGTTATAATCCTAATTTCTTTCAAATTTGAGGGACTTGAGAAAGTTTTGAAAAGAAAGATTTTATATGTGACATGCAGAGACGCATTTCTCCTACTACGGTGAGAGAAGGAAAACAGTGGAGGGTATGGTCGTGGGGGCCATACCGGAAGCGGACAATGTCAGGTCTTAACCGGATGACGCGTTTCGCGGACTTCAGACATCTCCTACAATAAGGAGAAGGTAAAACCGGTGAGGGCATCGACATTAGCCTCCAAAGCGGACAAAGTCACTGAGTCTTAACCGCGATGCGTTTAGAGAAGGAAGAAAGTCCCATGATGGGTGATTCCTTAGGTCCCCTGCCCGTACTCTAGGAGTCGGGATTGTTATTTTATGATTATGATTCGCTTATCAAGAGGATAAGTAAGAACTAATGACGACTAGTTAAGGTATGAGCTCATAGCCTAGTATTAGGGGTCGGTTACTATTGTTTTAAAGATCATGATGTCACAAGTTTGAGAAATGAGAAAAGATGAGAAGTATCTTGTTTATGAAAGTGAAAGGTTGATCATGAAAGTTACATGCCAAATATGTGATTTAATTGTTGATGATATGTTTTATTGTTGCTATGTATTGCCATGCATTCATGTTCTACTATGTTGCATACATGCATTAAGATTCATTATAAAAGACACGGACCTTGGATAATTATCTTTTATGAAAACTTCATAATGAACCTTTGCATGTATAACCTTTTTATAAATAAACCCAAGGTTCCTGGGGACATGAACGATGACACTAGGATAAGAGGTTTTCCTGAGATTCTTTAGCAAGATTCTCACCCCCTCTATTCTTGTTTTCTCTTCCGTACGTCTCTAGACCACGATGGCGTCGTTCATGATCTTCATAACACCTGATATGGGAGGTGCACTACGACCCAATTCATTAGTCTCTGATTTCGAGGGTCATTGTGCTGTGCGTATTTTTGCATACATGGGATGCCGTTATTTTTCCGGTCTTCGCTCGCTTCACCGACCTCTCCCTATGGCGATGATTTGATCTTGGAGGGACGCGACCCCATGAACGAGAGAGAAGAACGTCCTGACCATCGTCCTCGGCGTGCGTCGCTACAGGAGTGCGTTCCTTCGCCAAGGGCTAAAGACCAATCTGGAGGATCCCCCTTATCTCATCCTTTTCAGAGATCTGCCAGACAGTTCCCATGGATATTGGGAGGGGTAGTGAGTGTAACGCCCAAATTTTATTGTAATTTTTCATGTCATTAGAATTAGAATTACCGTAGGTAAATGTATATAAAATTTAAGACCAAACAATCATTAATAAAGGAATAACGTTAGAAGAGAAGTTAGGAGCAATTCGTGCAAGTATTGCAAACCCCCAATTTTCTCTGAGTAAAATGACCAAAATGCCCTGAGGTTATTTTACTGGGAAAATAAGGATCGTGGGCCCTACCCATCCTCAGGGGATATTTTCATGTTAATAAGGGATTGTTTGTGTTATGTGTGTTAATAGAGAGAAGAATCCTAATTTTGAGCTTAGGGACGCGAAATGACCAAAACGCCCTTACGTTTTGGTGCTCAAATAATGGATAAGTTTGAACCTCACTAAAATGTGTTAAAAGGTGTTTTTAAGCCATGATTAACCATTGGTTAAGCTTAAGTGGTCTCGGGCAATTTTTAAGTAAAATGACCGTTTTGCCACTGTCTTTGTGCAAGTTTCAATTTTGAGATTTTGATTCGTCTCACAAACCTAAGCAATATTAGGCTCAAATTAAAGCTTATTAAATTCTAATTATTAATCTAGAGTCAAAATTATTTATTTAAATTGATTAGAACCTAAAATTGCTTTAAAACACTCAAATTGCTTACTAATTCACCTAAGTCCTTAACGTAAATTTTCTAAATTGCATGAATACCTTGCCTACACCTAGATAATACATGGAACACACAAAACCCTCTTCCATGAGGCTGTAATGCACAATAATTCAGCCATAATCATTAGAATTATTGCAAGATAATGCACTAAAAGAAAATGCCAAAAAATCCCTAAAACATGGCATAAAACATGCCTTAAACAAAGAAATGATTTTCCTCCCTTGTTCCCCATGAAAAATCCGAAAATTATGCCTCCTCCTCTTGTCATACATGAGCTTGAATTCCTCTATAAATATGCTTACTTGGAGACCTTGGAAGTCTTGCTCATAACTTACACAAATTCTAGTTTTGGGAGCACCAAAAGCTCTCATTTCCTCCTCCTCTTGGCTGATTTCTTTCTTCAAGTTTTCAAGAATATTGTGCTTCATTTCACTCAAGGAAACCAAGTTCTCTTCCTTTCTTTCAAACCAAGTTCATTTTATGCTAAGACAAGTTATGTTTCTAGCTCAAAAATGATGTTTTCATGAGCTTTCTTTTAAGTTTCATTTTCAGTTTCTTCTTCCTTTCTTTTTAAAGTATTTTGGCCATATGGCCTAGCTTATGATGAGACCATGGTTTGATGATGAGATTCTTGAGTGTTGGTTGCAAAGCTTTCACAAGTTAGATCTTAAAACTTGAAGGTTTCACTAGTTTCCAAAGCTTCTAAAATTTCAGATTTTCTTTCCTTCTTTTCCTCATGGTTTCGGCCAAATGGCCTAGGAAGGAATGAAATGATGGCTTGATGATGAGGACCTTGAATATGGGTTGTAAATCCATCACAAATTAGGCCTCTAAAGCTTGAACATTCCATTTAATGCAAAACTTTAAAGAATAATGTTTTTATCTTGAGGTTTGAATATGAAATATGTATTTTTACTTTGTCTTGCTAAGATACATATATTGGGTTGAAAACATAATTCTCTTAAAGTCTTGAAAAGACTCTCATATAAAGAGATCAAGTGAACTTGCATCCACGTTTAAGTTTATGCCTTGCACGCCATATTTATTTTATGTATAACTAAATTCTCAGAATAAATAAATGAACTTGCATATCTCATGTTTAAATTTCATTGCATTTCATGTTTAAATTTCAAGTTGTCACTTAATCTTGTAAAGATAATAAAGAAGTTGCATCTCATGTTTATTTTATGCTCTCACTTTATTTTATAATGGCTAAAAGAATCAATGCATGACATGTTTATTTTATGTCATCACCTAAAAATCCTAGAGCTCAAAGACTTGCCTATGAATCATAAGCGAAGAAATGAGATAATTGAGTTAAAGAATTTATTCTTAAGAAGTCTGAGAATTGGAGCTTTAAAAAAAAAAAACGTAATTCTCTTCCTAAGCGATCCTATGCGGACTCTCGCGCTAGGTTGCTTCATTCTCTTTATCCCTATTTCCTGGCCATCTGTTGGGTCCGGGGCTCAATTTCTTTGCATCATGTTTATATTACAAGTTCTTGCATCATGTTTAATTTTCAAGTTATCACCTTAAATCTTAAAGATAAAGAAATGGAATTGCATATCATGTTTATAATTCCAAGCTATCACCTTATAAAGATAAGATTAAAATAAGGTTGCATAGCATGGTAATAATTCAAAATGTCAAAATTCTAAGCTCAAGACTTGCTCCTTTATCTTAAGTGAAAGATTTAATTATGAACATTCTTTCAAGTTATAAATCGGTCCCATGGTCATTAGTTAAAGTCCTATGACTTCTTTCAGTTTAACAAAAAGAATTAGTTTTAAAAGAGTTTTAAAATTTTGTAAGAATTTTATGGGAAGCTAGTAATTTATGTGTACTTAAAATATGATTTGATGCTTATTAAGAATTTGGTGTCATTGATTGATTCCCTGGTTTGTATGTTATAGTTGGTGTTGCAAACAATGAAAACTTATGCATGAAATAAAGACATATTTATGTTCCTGGAATAAAGTGTATTCCTGTAAGAGTGCAATTTGGAAAGATTCTGGCTAAGGAAAGATTTGGTATTTAAGCGTGTCCATTGTGACCCACATCTCTTCCTGGGAATCTCCTAGATGCATGATCCAGTTCATATATATTATTTCGGCATAAGACTATAAATGAGAAAATGTCATGATGATTATGAATTGAATTATGATATAACATGCAAAGAGTTTAATGCGTGGCTAGATGGCAAGAGGAAATGATCCTTTGGACCCGTCAAACTCTCCGCGGTGAAAAGGTGATCCTAGCCCCTAGTCCGTTCTCTCAAAAGGGTAGAGACGGAATTTTTACTTATCAAAAGGGATAAGTATGTAATGGTGATGACTAGCGGCTACAAGCTCATAACCTAGAATTACTCCCAAAAGGGTGGAGTATAGGGTAGCCCAGGAAAATGATGATGAAAGTAACTTTAAATCACCTAAGAAACTAAGTAAATAAATTATGTGAATATCTGTTCTCCTATGCATAGTATTTATAGATGATGATGAGAAATATGATGTTCCTTGCTATGCATAGTATTATGAAATGATGATGAGGAATATGATGTGATTTACTGCATAACTATGTTATTATATATGAAAGGAAAAGTTAGATTATAAACATGGCATGTTAAGTTTATGATGCATTATAAGCGCATGATAAAAGCGACGAACCTCGGTAAAGTGTATTTTCGAACTTAATAAATCAATCTTAGCATGCTCACTGTTTCATAATAACCCAGAGGTTCCTGGGGACGATGATGATGACACACTCATCATGGTGAGTACCCTCCTAAGAATTCTTTTATAAGTTTCTCACTCCCTCTATGCTTCTTTCCATTCGGTCTACAGAAACGGAGGAAGCGGTTTCTGAATCACATTGAGGTCTACAGGGTAGTTGAACTTGAATCCTCTAAGTTTCACTCGTATATTTAGATATCTATCCCTGCCTGGAGTGTTATTACTTTAGGTGCCATTAATGGATGCCCTTCCATCCATATATTATTTATGTTTTATTAATTGCCTACAATTAGTCTTATTATATTTGGTAGGCAAAATATCTATATGATATGTAATTATGGATGAATGATGGAGCCAATATATTATGATGTGATGTTTGTAAATTCCTATGTGTCTTTTAAATTTTGCTAAATCATTCACGTTAAGCGGGCTCACGTTTTCAATTATGTTTTTTAAAAAAAAATAGCTCGTAACTTCACTAAGTATTTCAAAGCATGATTAAGGAGACTAAAGACAAGAGTAAAGTCTAGTAATTAATTCAGATTCATGCCTAGGTGTATTAGGTTAATTATTAGGTGTTACAATTTGGTAGAG
>JAMLFY010000753.1:0-24539 GCA_030441495.1 Dalbergia oliveri
ATTATTCAACAATTTCAGCTTTAAATGTGTAATATTTTCATAAAATAGGCTCTTTATTGTTAATTAAAGGTCATTTATAAAGATTTTTCAACCTTATAAATATGATATTTAAATAAGATATAAAATATAATAACATATTTATATTTTGTTCATTTATTTAATTATTTAACTATTAGCTTATTTTCAAAATAAATTTATATACTCAATTTTCTATTAGTAGAGATATTTAAATAAATTATTATTTATTTTCTAATCCTAATAAACTATTTTTTTATTATGATTATATTTAAATTGCATAGGACAAATTACTATTAATGTATAAATGTACCTTTTGCCATCTATGGTGTGTTCATAGGAGAATGCCAATGGAACTGTTTGAGTACATACTTAGTTCCATTAATTTAGATAGCTTGTGCCCGCAAGCCAGTCCAGCTAATCACAATAGAATTAGATCCAAACAAAAACCAATTAGGTGTCTCATCAGATAATGATAATAATAAAAAAAAAAGTTGGAAGGGTTATTTTGATTGCTTGATAATTTAGTGATAGTTATAGATCGGTTAGTTGCTAGATCAATTTAGTTAATTACCATGATATCATGACCCCTATTCTTAAGAGTTGCATTGGAGGGCTGGTAGTTCAACTGAAGTGGTCCTAAACTGGATACAATTTGAACCGTCTCATTCAACAAATCAATTGGAGATTGCATTGTCCCATTTTTGCAAAACCCCCATCGGGTCTAATGTCTCAATGATATGGTCCTCTATCGCTATTCAGATCATAATATAAACTCGCTCTCATCCTCTGCACATGCCGTCATAGAATGAAGATTAACACATCAAATATCCCAGGTCATAAAAATCAAGAAAATTTTATCATATAATAGTAGACCTTTATGATAAATTTATATATTTCCCAAAAGTTTAAGTTATTAGAGATGTACATAAATAATTTTACATTTAACTTGACTGTTATACAAATACCTCTTTTAGGGTTGAAGTATGAATATTTTTGAAAAGAATGAGAACTTAAACTTAAGAATTCACAGAGGCATTTACGTGAACAATTTGTCAATATCTGACTTTTAAGATGGTACAAAAATGTTGGGCAGCCTAAAATTATTTCCCATTTGAAAGTAAATGTTATATATATATATATATATATATATATATATTTGAATTTATTAATTAATATTTAATTATAGCCATGTAATTTTCTGACATATGCATGCAAGTTAAGAATAAGCAACTAATTAAGCAAATACTCACCAACTTCTCTGAGCCCTTGTTGGGCAAGACAGCAAAACAAGTGCTGTTAATAAACAGCAAATCAAAACCTTCGCTGCAAGCTTTTCCATTTCAATTACCAAATTTTCGGTCGATTTGGAGCTAGAGGGTCTTATTTTCTGTATGTTTGATCTGTATGTGGAATAGTACTGCAAAGGATCAAGGTAGCCTCTGTATTTATAGGCAGCCACAGGGTGCGAAAATAAAGACAGATTCCGGCTTCTCAGAATTTGATACATAAAAAATCATAATTACGTTGACGAAATTGAAGAAACCTTTTTTTAGATTTTCAATTTTAGACTTTAAACTTAGCGACTTTTCAAACAATAGAAAGAGATAAAAAGCTTCCATCTGCCAATTCTTACAACAAAGATATTTGATTGACTATTTACCATAAGCGTTTTGTTTATCCCGTTTAATGTCCTGACATCCTATGCGAGTTCTTAGTTCTAAACAACCGGAAAAAAAAATTGGGAAAAATAATTTAGTAGAGTTGTCCATAGTCATTCAGTCATATAGATCTTAGGAGGAAGAAAAAACATTTAGCCTGCATCATTTATTATTGAACTCATTATTTTTGTGGATTATTATTGTTTTTTTTATATCTTTAATGTAATTGAAGTTTCAATTATAAAAATGTGAGAGAGAAAATGTTTGCCTTAATTTCAAAATATTCAAGAATTTTTTCTATTTATAAGACTGATATAATGGTACATAGTTATTGTGCTGATACCAATTTATTTTATAGGCCATTATATAATTGAAATTCTGGCATGGAATTGCGTGACTGGTAGCTCATTGTCAATTTTAGTTGCAATTTCGCTTTCAAAATTCAAATATTTCTTGATTTACGAGTCATTAAGGGTTTGTTTGTAGGTGGAGGTTTTGTATTGCCATCGATACAGCATATTCTGTTATTAGGGATTTGCCCGTTAGGTGTGTTTACGAGTTTTCATGGAATGGAATGAAAGTTATCAAATGAAAATGATGGGAAGGAAATGAAGAGTTTTAAAAAGTTTTAATCAAATTTGTTTACGGAGTTTAAAATTGTTAAAGGAAGGAAATAAAGGACTTATCATGTACTCTTAACATTTTATCCTTCATTAAATAAATTTGGTATAGTTAATATGCTTTATATTAATTGGTATAATTGGTATTTTGATATTTTTAGGGATAATTTGAGAAATTAAATGATAATTGTTTAAAATCTCCAAAATTTGGGGAACTACAAAATAGAGATTTAGGATTTGTTTGTTAGCAAAAATCCTCAAATATCTTCCACTCCTGAAAAAAACTTATAAACACGTTCAAACACTCTTAAATCTTTCCTTCTCTCATTTTCCTTCTAAATCAAACTCATGAATACACTCTTACAGATCTGATGTTTGTAAAGAAGAAGGTGAGAGGTTAATTGAAACATATATGAAATTAGAGAAAAGAATAGAGTAGAAGGATAGAATTCCAAGTGAGAGAGAGAGAGAGACTCAAATAGAGGGTAGTTCACTTCATAATTCTTCACTAATCATTACAATAGGTAATACTATGAGTGTAATTTTGCCGAGTTGATTTGAGTTTAGGGAAAATGAAACCAAACCATTTAATTTGATTGGTTTGGTTTGATCATAGATTTTTTGTGTATAAATGAAGTGAACCAAACTAATTAAAATCAAGTTGTTCAGCTTGGTGTCAGGTGACTCATTGAAAAAAAATTGAATCTCCAATTTCATATACATATATAGCTAAATAATATCAATAAACATAACTAAGCATGATTTATTAATTAAATACATTATATATAGAAAAATAAAAAAATATATGTATATATAATATATGATCGGCCATGTCATCAAGTTTCAAGGTGTAAATTTTAGAATTCAATACCCAAACCAGTTATTATTAGGTTTAATTGGTTTGTACCCAATGTGACCCGTGATTACAAACCAATTTTTAATTTTTTGGTTCTGTTGGCTTATCCAGGTTCATTGAGTTGTCTTGATATGTTAAAAACCCTAGCTAATACTACTATTTATAGTAATTCTATATAACTAACTTAACAATTGGGCTATGTGGGCCCAATAATACATATTACATTAATCACCATTGGAAAATTGCTTAATGAGATCCAACAAATGAAAGTTATTAATTCGATTTATTACACTCACTCTATGGATCCTTCTTATTTTAAGTCAAATCCATGTTATTGACAGCTCCTTTGTGTTGTATCCTCACCATCTTGTTTGAATTGGCTGAGTTTGATAAGCCAATAGATAATTTTATGCCTGTATAAATTTTTTAATTCAATTTCTATTACATAATAATTTTTTTTTACACAATTGTCATTCAATCATAGGCGTCATATCAGGAAAAAGGAGTCAGTTTCATATTAACTATTCGAAAAATTATGTAAATCAGATAATTTGATTGGATTATACTATGAATATATAGAAATTAAATCCAACTTTTTTATGTTAGAAATGCATGAAAATTAAATTCTTTTAGGAAATCGATTTCACTCGCATTTGCGTTGACGACTTCAGGTCTTGGACAGGGCTTCTAATTTTCTTAACTGCACAGCTTATTTGAACAACATAGGCTGGGAAAGACTGTGTGAGTCCGAGGAACAGAATCAGAAGCAAATCGAAACACTCCACCTTAAAAATTAAAATTCAGATGTATTATATTATATATATATATATATATAGTAAAATTCACTGTATTTTGCATTTAATATCATCACTAACTTGAAATTATTACATATATATATATATATATATATATATATATAACTTATTATATTTTGTATTAAAAAATTATTTTAATTTACAATTACTATATGATTCAAATAACAATTTAATTTATACTTAAAACTCTAATTTGTAATAATTTAATTGTATATGAATAATTATCTTTTATTTTTCTAACTCAAATAGAATAAAATTTAAATAACTACATCAATCTTTTCATGGTATCATAATTTTTATAATTTTATTTTAAGAATTAAAAAAGGTAAATTGATTTTTCAATCAAAAATAATTTTTTACATTTAATTATTTAATGATCAACTTTAAAGAAAGAAGTGAACATAGTATCCTAAAAAAGTTAATTTCATGTAATACTTTATTTAGGTTATTACAACAATGTTCATCTTTTATTATCCAAATTTATAAAGTTAGAGTCATAATTATTACATTAATTTTATAGCTCATAATAACATAACTTACGTGATTTTTATTTTAAGAGTTAATTCTTAAACTATTAATAAAATGTAAAATTTATGTTTAAATCAAAGAAATAAAATATTTTTAGAGAAAATAGCAGTTTACCCTTAAACTATAAGTTTAGATACTTTATTCCTGAAATTTTGAAAGCATTGAAATCAACATTTATTATATTTCTTAACCGTGCAAATTGATCATTTTATTAATTTTTTTATCTACTATATATATTAATGTAAATAGTAAACATTCAACAAAGTTTAGAGTATTAAATTTTACATAAACTAAATTTCAAGGAATATAATGCACTTATTTTCTACTCACAATAGACAAAAATTTTAACATAATGACTAAAATGCCCATTTGATAAATTTTAAAGGTCGATTTACATATTTTACAATTTTAGAGATAAAGTGCACATGGATTGTATTTGTGAGTTTAGGGAGGGTAATGTGCATTTTTTTCCTTTTTTAATTTTAAATTATTTAATTAATTAAGACTATAATCAATGGCAAAAGATGATTAATAAAATAAGGGAATAGACATAGAGTTATGATATATCTTATTATTTTTCTAACCATTAATTATTCTAATTTTAAATTACACTCACAGTGGTATGGGTCAATGACTATTCATGTAAGATATATTTTAAATTAAGATCATTTTTATGCACACAATTTAGACAGATTTATAACTTCTCAAAATATTAACTAAATAAAATTTAAAATACAAATATGCAAATAAAGTGCATTGAAACAACACATAGAACATACAAAAGTATTAGTATGCTTTATTTTTAAACACACACACACACACACACACACATAGTTTAGAAAACGGGTAGCTTCCCCCATAAGTTCTGGTAAATTATGTACTGATTATAATGCATTTTATTAGTAAATAATGTGCAATATTAAGATGATTTTAAGTAATATTAAGTAATTTAACTTTATCTCAATAAGTATAAATTTTTAAAAATTTATTTTAGAACTTATGGTAATTAAAGTCAATATTGGTTATAATTATTAAGACTATATATATATTGAAGGTTTTTTTAATGTTAAAACATTGACTAAGATTTTAAAAAAGATAAGTACACATCTTTTGTCATTCTAAAAATGTTATTGAATCCTTTTTTAAATCATAATTGACTTCATTCTTCGATGTCATATTTATTTTTATGTTGAACATTTTTTAAGAAGCACAAACAAATAAGTAAAAATATTTGAAAGCACTTATTATCAAATCAAGTATTATTTCTCCTATTAAGCACATTCAAACAAATTTATTGCATTAACAATTAAAAAATCAATAAATTTTTACTATATCTAACTCTATAGTAATATCACAACTTTATTTTAAAATATTTTTATTAAATTATTTATCATAAAATATTAAAAATCCGTGCAAAGCACGGGTACTGTTTCTAGTTATTAACTATTAAGTACTATTCTCAGAAGCAAATAAACACTCCCCTTAAAAATTAAAAGTCAGATGTATTATGTTATTATTAACTATTAAGTACTAGTATTACTATGCTATTTCATGTGCGGTTCGTTAAATTTATCCAGCGAAGCAACTGGAATAAATGGTAAGAGTGAGCCCATTAACTAATTCAATTAGGTAACTGGCCTAATTCATTACACCAAATTAAAGAAATCAACTGATTGAAACTTGAACGGCACGCATGGCCGCAACTAGTGCTTTTAATTCCAGTTTTGAAAAATTTTGCAACCATTACTAGTCAACAAAACCCTTTGATCTTGAGAACGATTCTAAAATTTTGAAGATGGAAATTCTCGGTCTCCAAATGATCTCCCCTTTCCTGTGTCTCCAAATTGTTTATTGGCATGTGAAAGATACATGTTGTATATTTGATAATTTATAAATTTTTAAATTTGTTTTGATTATTATTTTTACATGTCAATAAATGATTGAAAGATAAGAAATAGAGACCATTTGGGGAGGGGGATTTCCATCTGAATTTTGTAAGCCTACAACCATTGATAAACCTTTTGGTCTGAAAATAGTCTAGAGAACTATTCTAGAAATTAACTTTTATGCAGAGTTATCATACTCGATTGTGCAACTGATCAAGGTCCAAGCCATTGGTTCATTGGTGAAAAGTTAAACGGATTTATTAAAAATATATAAAATTATTAAAAAACATTAAAATATATATAAAAAATACCAAAACATAGATAAATAGCAAAAATTCTTAAATGTTGTCCACAATGCAAACAAAGTTTCACACCATAAAGTTATAAACGCATACATAAACATAACAACGGAAACAAATTTTCACACCATACATTAAATTAAAAATAGTGCAATGAGCAATCTATTCACTCTCACACTCTCAAATCTCAATCTCCCAAAGCCAAAATAGTATGTACAGGGTTAGTTACATGTTTTGTAGCACAACAAAATTAAAAAAAAAACTTAGAACTTACCCTTTGAAGGCGGGGCGGTCAAGTGATGGCGAGGCATGGAGGCACGGTGGAGCGGGGCGAGGGAGTGAGGCACTACACAATGCGTGAGGGGCAGCGGAGCGACGCACAACGCAGTGTGAGAGCAAGTGGTGGAGAGCTATGACACGACGGTCTTTCTTCCTGGCCGGCATTCTTCCTGCGACATGGTGGTCTTTCTTCTCCTCTCGATCTCAATTCTTTTCACAAAGCCACACTCACTTAGGGTCCTTAGTTTTTAATGGTCTTCTGTTTTAGTTTAGGAAATTTAGTTTTAGGTTTAAAAAAGAAACGAAATGACGTCATTTTGCTAAAAGAAAAAATTAAGCATGACCGTTCGTTCACACAAAATGGCCAGGTCATAGTTTCCATTAAAAGGTCAAGTTACATTGGTTTTCATCGGTTCCATTGCATACCCAGTCCAAAGTGCATCACCAATTCATCGATTCTCACTTGCTCAGGGTAAGCCAGATTTTATTACTATACTTTCGTGCAAGATCTATACGTACTTATCATCCTTGCGATTTGTCTCCCTTCTATAGTATGTGATAGGCTATTCAAAAGTAAATTAAAGCTCAAAAAGTGCAATTTCTATGAATAATAGACATATTTAGAGAAGAAAATGGATATAATTTTCATCGAAATCTAATCAATGATTTGTAATTTTATTCTTGATCCATAGATCATACAATGACGATTCCTTTTCCATTATAGAAACAGCCATAGGAGTTATCCTATGAAAAATCACACCTACCTAATTGCATAAAAGGGATGGTTAAAGTATAAGTAGATTGCAATCCTGGCGAACTTCACCTTCAATATCATGTGTTTGAGTCTTAGAATCATCACTTTTGAAAAGGTTTTATTTGACTATTAATTATTCAATACTCTCAATTCAAAATTACATGAGAATTGGAATTTATATTGTTAATATATCTATAATACTAATATTCAAGACTCATATCAAGGAAAATTTTTAGGTGTCATTTCTAGGATAATTTAGGGCCCACAATTTTCATAATTTTAATCTATAATTATTTTTAAAAAAAATCACAATCATAATTATTATATATCATTAAAATATTATTAAAGATTATCAACATTTAATGAAATATCTCTTTTATCATTTAAATAATACATATGATGATATATCTATTTTGAATGTCACCAAACCCTTCCTTTTTATTATTTTTTATAATCCTTGTTTTTATTATTAAAGATAGATATTTGAACAAATATTATCATATTTTGTTTGCATATTCTTAAACTATATTTTATCAACTTAATATACTATATCTTGAATTGATTTATTATGCATATAAGATTATTAAAAAAATAAATAAAAAATAAATGAGACATAGCACATGCATGGAGACCCCAAAACAAACAAAATATCAAGACACAAATATAGAAGAGAGAAAAACTAAGAGCTAAAAAATAATCTTAATTATTAATTATTTTTAAAAAATACATTCATATCTCTCTATCATCAATGCAACCTAAATATCCTATATTAAATATTATGGCATTTATTACAAACGGCAATTGAAATAAGGCTAAACAAAATATTATAATTGAAAAAATTGAACTTTAAAATGATAAAAAAGATAAAGGAAATGACATTCAAATATATTATTATAGTATTAAAATACTATAATTATATATTAATAATTAATAATAACAAATAATTAGTTAAATGAAACAACTATTATAAAAAAATTATTATAATAAATTTTTTGAAATTATTTCACCATGTGCCATTTTCTCATAATTTATATTGTTTAGAAAATTATTTTTACTTCTTAAATAAAAATTACTCTTTTATGCAAAATAAAAGGTATATTTAACATTTCATATAATATGAATACAATTAATTACAAAAATTTGAATTTTGAATTGAAAATCATATTCAATTAATACATATATTTTCATATGAACAATAAATATCAATTACAAAATTCAAAATCATATTTAAATAAGGAAATATTTCTAAAAATTATAAAAAATTTAAATCTAAAATAAATACCGAACCTATTGAATATGAGAGAATTATTATGCTATGAGTTAGCTGCATTTTTACATCTCTATTGAATTTTTGAAAAATTCAAATCTATATTCTATAAAATTTATTCTTCAACATTTACATACCATGTGTCATTTTTTCATAATTTTTTTAAACTTTATTTACTTCAAAAATAGAAAGGATATTTCAAAATTCATATAATTAATTAATTAAAAAATGCAACATTTAAATTTTAAATTCAATATCAACTTTAAATCAATGTATAGTATTTTCATATCTACAATAATAAATATTAAGTTTCAAATTTTTCAATATAAATTTTCATCAAGTTCATTTTTCGCTAACAAGTGCCTCCCAATATTATTTTATTTTGTTAGGTTATTATATTTTTTGTCTTGATACATCAGTTTCTAAAATTTTCTATGTGAACGACTCTATGATTATTTATTTTTCATCACCCTCAATTGTTGTCTTATTTATTTATTTTTATCTTATTTTAATGTTGATGAGTAGTATTGTTGATTTCATTTTCTAATTTACTTATCATTATTCTACAACTCTTATATTTCTTCTTATAAGATCTTTCATTATCTCTTTCTCACTTCTTCTCACTAACATCCATTGTGAATTTTTGTAGTTGTTGATGCAAGCTTTAATGCTATCAAACATTACCTCATGTTAAAAGACGAGTTTATTCATTTCTTATATTTTTTAGTTAGATAAGTTTCCTTCATTTCTCCAAATTTGTTTTTCTTTCCTACTATTTCACTATTCTAATCTATTCATTCTCCCATAATTTTCATTGTAAATTTTTATTCTTTTATTTTATTATTTATTGTTATATAATATCAATTGTGGCAAATAAACAATATTGTTTGAATTTTTAAGATTGATATCTTTTTAAAATATTTTATATTTTTCAGCCTTTCTATGCATAAAGATAACAGTTACCTGTATATTCCTTTTATTTACTTCACTCTTCTATTTTTCACTTTTAATTGATGCGCTATTATAATTTACAAGGTTTTGTCCATTCAATATATTTCTATCATATATATTTTCAAACAACTCCATCAATGTTAGAGTTTTGGCATATGTGTCTTACGATGTGTAATGTAGCAAAATAGTATTTTTCTATCACCTTTTTTATATATAATATAGATTTTTATCAATTTGTATTGGATTGGATATAGGATGTGTTTGATTGTTTTATTTGGATTTGTTGGATGTGTTTTAATTGTTTTGTTTGGATTTGTTGTTATGATGTTCTTTAGGGTGTGTTATTGAAATTGAATTTAAAAATATGTCACTAATTCAAAATTTTAATTGATTATAATTAAAATTTTGATATTTGTCCAAATGATACATCGTATAATTTCATAAGCAAATTGTCACCTAAAATATTTTTTAAAAAATGTTAAACTAGCTATATAAATATAATATTCAGATATATTAAACAATAATTGTAATGTCAAGTATTATTTTTTGGTAATTTTAAATTTTTTTGAAAAAATTTCTCTCACCAAAAGTAGAAATACACTTAATGACACATATTCTGATATAAAATTTAAATCTTCTTCAAATTAATGCATATTATTTTACAATCTATCTATAATTGTAATAATAATAATATCATAATAATTTATATTTCCTTCAATTACTTAGTCACTCTATCAATATCCATCTTTCTATGGCTTATTAATAATACAAACTCAAATAATAATTCTTTTTTTTTTGTATTTGCAACTAATAGAATGTTCCTCTATTTATTATATATAATAATATAATTATTATTAATCTATAAGTAATATAATATTAATTAATCTATCAATATGGTTTCCCATATCAGTTCTAACAATGAGTCATACTAATTTCATGTTAGAATTATTCACTTATGAAACATCCTAAGTTATGAAAATTCAAAATTCTATTTCTAAGAAATGGGAAAAAGACAATTTGCAATGTCATCAAAATTGATATGGATGAGTAGTACACCTTATTTTAATTTACATTAATTTTACTACCATTAGTTCTACATTTTTTTTCTCTTTATTATTACGTTTATATTTTTCATCTTTTGTTATATATTTAATACTTTTCTTTATTTTTTTACAATTCATTATCACATTTGAATTGTCTTCACCTATTGTTTCAGAAGTTTTGAAAATAGTTCAAGATTAGAGGACAAGTTATGTGATCAAGAAACATTTCAATAAACACATTGAATTGTACAAGTTGTTCAATAAGAATATTATAGTTAAAAAGGACATCAATTTGCCTATAAGTGATATGACTAATTCCATATGGTAATGAAGTTTGAAAGCATAAGATTATAATCTTTTTGGATTAATGCTAAAATAATATGGATGACATAACTACTAGATATGTTGATGGTTAGTGTAGATAGTTTTAATGATATAGATTTCTAAAATATTGGAGATTATATATGTATATATAATTGGTTATCAATACTAACGATTTTATTGGAATGCAATAGTCTTGGTGTGAACTTATTGATATATTTCAATAAAAAAAATCCAATCTACAAAATATTTATGATTATATTTTCAATTATGGGTTGCTAATTCAAAATTTGAATCAAGGTTGTAAAGCTCAATTCCATTTTTTGCCTTTATATACTATCATTGTATTAAAAAAAATTATCTTGGATTTAATTAATTTGAATTTAGTTACACAATTTTATTGTCTCAATTTTGAATAGGATTTTATAGATGAATTTTGTACTTTAATTGAATACAATTTTTTATGTGAGTGTTCTAATTGAATATTAATAAAGACCAAATTAGATATTTTTATCATTTATATCTTGAATTTCTTTTAAAAATAATATATTATGTCTCATCAAATTTGATTTTTAGTTTTAAGATCATATTAAATTTGATTGATGATCACGTAAAAAAAGAAATTTGATTGATGGGGTTTAATTTTATTTCAAATTTAAACTCAAATTAAATTGATGTATATTCTTATTCATTTTAAACACCACTTAACAACGTTATGAAAGAAATAAAAACCTACTTAATATATTTAAATATATAAGTGATTTGTAAATCAAATCAAATTTTATTTATTCAATTAATATGAATATTATATTTAATTTGTAAAAAAATTAATTTAAAGTAAATTAATTATCAATTTTAATTAATTAATTGATTATATGACACAATGATTAAAATAATTATGCTAAATAAATAAAATCAAATTGAGGTAATTTGATAAATTGACTTTATGTTTTATACTCATCTAAATTTACTTTTATTTTATATTTCATTTAATTTTTTTCAACTTTTTACAATATAACTTTATTAATTCAAACATCATGTTATTTAAATTTTTAAGTTTTTGATATTTTAACATATAATTTAATATTTGATTTCTTATCGATCAATGCTGATAAATTAAAGTTAATGAAATTAGTGAATCATAATATTTTTATTTATAGATTAGTTTGATTTTGTCTAAAAGACCATGTAATAAATATATTATTCTTTTTGAAAGAGATAGTGAAGTAAAAGATAATTAAATAGGAGAAGATTGATTTGATTTAGAATGGACATTATCTACTTCAAATAAAAATAGTTTTAATTTAAAGATTTTGATGTTATTGCTCACTATTATGGTTGTTTTTGCAATATCAATGTTTTAATTTTTCTAAATGAACCAAATGATGTTTAAAATTTGTTAAACTACATTGGTGATTATAACCAAAAAGTTTATAATTATTGTTATTATGATATGTTATTGATACTTCAATTTTTATTTTTATAATTAATATTGATTAATTAATAAATTAATAATGAATAAGTATCAATTTATCTATAGGGTGAAAAACATTCAATTTTTCAACATTAAAACTTTTTTAAAAAATACTTCAATTCCAGAATTTATCCTTCTTTAAAATGATACTAATTATTTATTAAATTTTATGATACTCTTTTATATTTTATTCATTATTTAATTATTTAACTATTAACTTATTTTTAAAATTAATTTATATATTCAATTTGATAAGGTATATTTAATTAAATTGTTATTTCATTTTAGTAATGACCAACAAATTATTTTTCAATATCACAGATGCATCATCGGTTAAACGACTATTATACATTATATTTGAGTTCTTAAAATAACTAGAATTGAACAAGTTAGTTCTTTTAAAAAAAATTACTAAAAGAGAGAAAATTGAATCAATATCGCATTTAATTATGGTAATAATTCAGTTTTTTTTTGTGAAAAAATAATGGACATTCTAGTTCATCAAAAGAGTGAAGTTTGCTAACCTTCACCCATTAAAGTTAACATTTTCCCATTTATATATAATAGAGAAAAATAGTTTAATTTTGGATGCACTAGTAGTATAATTTTTTTTATAGTGCTACCCAATTAAACTTTTTTATTGACATGACCATTCAAATTATGTATAAAACTTAACTATATTTACTAATATGATAATAGCTTAATGAAAGTGTAAAATTTTTTTCCATTATCAAAATATCAAATATAATTAAATTCACGCACACACACAGCAATTGTTGTTACATAGCCTGTGATGCACTTTGTATTTAGCCACATTTTTCAAATATGGTCAAACACAAATAATGTGGTAAATTATTTAAGAGTGTGCTTAAATGCAAGAAGTCTTAGATGAAAATATAGCACATGATGTAAACATGTCAAAATAAGCCAAACCCTCGGTTAGTTAGCTAAAACCGTATTTTTTAGGCTACCTTTTGAGACCATAAAAAAATTTCAACCCTCCTAATCCACGATTTAAACGGGTTGGAGGCGAGCCTGGTCCACAGGTTAAGCTTTTTTTTTGAAAAATGTAAAATTTATTGGTAAGAGCATGTGAAAAAGGCCCATATATTGATAAGACAAGCCCAACCTAAAGCTCAAAAGAGAGGACATGGTATTAGTAAATAGTAATTTAGTATCAGTATAATATCACTATTCTAAATCTTAGTGGCAGTGAGCAAAAGTCAAACCCCAAAAGGTTAAAACTTAAAACTTGTTCAAGAAAAAAGGTGAATATAATTACTATGTGTAAATATAATGGGTTGGTGTTAGTGTATAGTTGTTATTGAGTATTGAATGAATTTTGAAAAATTGAGTATGTATCAATTAGAGAAAAAAAAGTTTAAATTTTTTTTTTGAAAAAAAACAGCAACCCATTAAAAGTTTTTTTTCCTCAATTTTTTTAATTTTTGGGGGGTTGACGGGCCTCGCATTTTTGCAGACTTTTAATCCAGCTAATTTTTTGACATGTCTAACATGATGTGACATGTACATTAATCCTGATTTTTTAAACGGTAAGTGTTATAGTATTTTATTTCATTCAATAGTATCTTTATTTTTTAATAAAAGTAATTTCAATTTTTTTGTTGCTTAATATTACTAAAAAAAAATGTTCTTTTAGATTCCATTTAATACATAATATAAGACCTGATTATATTAGTTAATATTACAAAAATCATTTTTATCACATATTTAGTATCATATATAATGGTATGATATTATATAATCTGATCATTTTTATCTTATAATTATATAATTAAGTTATTAGGTCATAAGAGACATAATTATAAATCTAATAGTATTATTTTTTACCATCCAATCCCAAATTATCCTTAGCCTACTTTTCTTCGTCATTGCCCGCTCGACTGTGCCTGTCCCCACCTGCCTCTGCTAGTCTGTGTCCGCTCGTTGCCTATCACCACTAATAATAGAACTCCAACACACGTGGCACATAAAAATTTATAGATTAAATTTCTTATATTATATTATCAGACTTTATATTATTAATACCTATCCTATACAATATAATACTGTAAAGACGGCATTACTTCTTTAGTTAGTGACTATATAATATATTTATCAAAGCGAGAATATTTGTTTGGATATATCTTCATTACAATCATTGTGAGAGTCTAACTGTAGCAGAGTGCTTTAAAATGCTTTAATGTGGTTAGTGTGGAGCAGCTGTTAGTGTTGTTGACATGAAGAGTATAACAAGTATAATTAAACGCAGTAAAGGAGCAAATATACTATCCAATGACACGAGGAGAATTAAAAAGGATGTACACACAGCATGACCCATTTAGAGAAATTTTTCACTATTCGAAATTATTCTTGCATATGATGATCGTGCTTGCTTTGGTCCGACAATCCATTTAGAGAAATATTACTAGTATTATTTTTTTATTTGATTAACCAATGTCCTTAGAATATGGTCAGTTAAAAAATTAATAAAAGAAAACTTTTGAAGCCTTTAATGCAGTTGAAGTATTTAAATTTAGAAATTTTATTTTTTAATGCCAGAATTTTTTTTCAAAGGATAGTCGCAAGATAAACTTTTTTTTAATTCATACCTTTAAAGAGATATTTTGAATTCCCTCCTCATATATTGATTGAAAGTATATATTAATTTTTTTCTCAATTAATATTTAAAAAATATTTTAAAATATCCTTTTAAAAATCTCAAAAAGTTATACAATAACATTACCTATTCGATTAACGAAATTCGCACGAAACCTTGCACAATAACCATTTGTCCAATTTGATTTTGACAGCGGGCAGCCTAACTAACCAGTAAGGTTGATTTTGGTGGAGATTTTCCGTCTTTTGTTCATTTTATAATAAATAGACCTAACAAATATCTTCCAGCAGCATCATTTTATCAATTAAAATAAAAAGGTAAAATTATAGTCACATTTCCTCAAGATTGGCGAAATACAACGCACATCTTTTCTATTTTCACACTTTGTACGTCAGATTCTTAAGTGTTCGAAAATTCTGCACTACCTTCCCTTGTTAACGTTAATTCATAAGTGATTTTGGCAAAACAATATATATATATATATATATATATATATATATATATAACACATACTTTTTAATAATATTATTATACATACTAAAACTGATATAAATATTAAAGGATCATATTATCTTTTTATTAAATGATAAAAATATATTTTCATTCCATTTATCCTTTTCTCTAGCATGGAAAGATAATATGTTTTTATCACTTAATAAAAGAATAATATAATCATTTAATAGTTATATTAATATTTAATTTTTATAATATCTCTATTAAAAATCATGTGTTGTATATCTGCATACTATTACATTAAAGTCACCAATAGGCTAATGTTAATAGGGATGTCATTGTAGGATTGTTTAAAACTCAAAAACTTAATATGTAAATTATCAAAATAAAAAGTTTGAATTGTATTTTATTAAATCTTAAAGAGACGTGAGTATAATCTTTTCAAATGAAAATGTTAATGGGCCTCTTCTTTTACTAAGTCTTAATCCTTCTTTCCGCATAGATCTAACCACAGCATACCATTTCCCAGCAGTATCACATGACACGACCTCTCCATAATGTTATCTGGTTTGAGCCTCTGCTGCTTGAGTAAAGTTTACTTTGATTTCTAAAATGATATGTGCTATTTATTTTAGTTTTTGAAATTAAAAAAATATTACTTCAGTCTTTAAAATTATAAAAAAATTTAAATTAGTTCTTATATTATTATTATTAGGATTAATTTAAATCATTAAAAGATTAAATTGAATCACTTTTTAAAATTTTAAAGAGTGAATTTACCTTTACTCCCCACTGCCTCTTCCTGCTTCTCTAACTAAGATCATGCTTTAACTTAATTAATAAATTAAATTAAACTATATATGAATGTGATACTCCTTTTTGAAATAATTGTAAATTATATTCTTTTCAGGTGAGTTGTATCGCCGTATATCGTTAATTTACATCATGGATGATGGGGTGAAAATGAATAAGTTGGATGAATTTTGGACTGCACTAAAATGTACGGGTCAAAAGTTAAATCATTATTGTATTTATGATTTGAAGCATCTTTTTGTTAAAAAATACATGTTAGGGATATAATCGATTTTTTAACAAAAATTATCACAGATAGACTTTAATTATATATTTTTAAAAATTCAAAATAAGTAAATCCGATCCAAACACTTAATAAAAAGTGTTTAGTCTCTATAATATTTTTTTTACCTTAATTTAGTCCTTAAAAGATATACATAATATCATTTTAGTCCTGAAAAATTTTCAACATCAATTTAGTTTCTAGTGGACAAATGCGACATCATTCAAGTCCCTAAAAATACATATAACATCTCATCCCATTTTCTATACATTGATGAACTTATTTGATCACATACATTTTTCAAAAATTAAAATGATGTCAAATGTATTTTTTAGGCACTAAACTAATTTCAAAATTTTTTCAACTGGTAAACTGATGTCACATATCTTTTAGAGATCTAATTGGTAGTAATGTAAGTTTTGAATTCAATTATTGAAAAAAAATAAGTAATATCACTAATTTTTTTAATTTCCTCAATGAGTGGACTCAATTCGAATTGAATTAATTAAAATCAAGGAAGAAAAATCAGAGTAAGGTCCTGGTTCAAAGGTTTAAAAGTCCAATGATTTGCACGAAATTCAACAAATATAATAAAAAATATATGTAAATATATACATATGATTAATTAGAATATAAATAAATATATTAAATCATTAACATTAACATAATCAACAAAAAATATTAATAAGTTTATAAAAATAAACATAATCCATATAAAATTTCTTTAGTCTTAGCCTAACAAAGCATTTGAAAACAATATTTGTTAATAAAGCTTAATTTATGGTGAGCAATTTGCGAATGATGGGAAAGAAGAATAATAATTCAACAATTTTTATTAGTACCCTTATTTGATTTTTTTTTGTTTTTAATTCAACAATTTTTATTAGTACCTTTATTTAGTTTTTTTTTTTGTTTTTACTATGCAACCTCTAAGATATCGATATTTAAGTTTTGAAAAAAAATTTCAAAAAAAAAAATCAAAAGAAAAATTTCAAAAAAAAAAAATCAAACCGGTTCCACCAATCCGTTCGATTTCCGGTTTTGACTTTCTCAGTTTTGGAGCTAAGGACCTCTCAAGTGGGTTTCTCTTCTATGATTAAAATATAATAAATCTAAGATACAGAATTACAGATTGTTCAAAAGAAAAGGAACAAAAAAAAAAAAAAAGGCTCCTGTATTAAGTGGAGTTTCCCTATTATATTGGTGCCCGTATAGAAATATGGACAAATTGAATCATTTCATCATTTGATATCTTTGATTACCAATTTTAATGGGCATGCCTCATTATATTGGTGACAGCCCCCGTGACCCCACCATATTACTATATGAAATTGACTTCCCAATTCCCTGTCACTTATCATTCCCTTCCTCTCCTATATAAACTGCTTGTGCACCCTTTCTTCTCCGTGTAAGATCACACATAAGCACAAATATAGCTTCCTATAGCAACATCAGGTGTGTAATTAACATGCTGCTAATTTTAACTTTGGAATAATATTATAATCTATGCATGTAATCAATAATCCTGATTCATCTCTCGTCTTCTTTCTCGTTTATATTCCTATACATATGTGCTATGCCGTTTGCTTAAATTGTCCTCATAAAAGAGTATTATGTAGGATTTTATATATGATGCATGATCAATGTTTTTTCTATTGTAGATATGTATTCTTCTCTCTAATGAACTTTGCTTTTAATTTGTGTCCAATTAGGATGAGGCTTGTGGTGATTGCAACACTACTACTAGTGTTGATGCTGGCAAGCTCTTCTATGGCTACATATCAAAGGAGGGCTTTGGTGACAAATTTGCATGGAGATCCACAACAGCAAGAGCTAGGGACAGAAGAAGATGAAGATGGAGGACAGCTGACTGATGATAATGATCACCATCAAATCCCTAGAAAGGAGTATGGAAAACCTGGCTCAGGCCAACGCACAGTCACTGATGAAAATGATAGTGATCACCATGCCATCCCTCGCAGGGACTATGGACCACATCCTAGCAGCAAGGAAGGAAATTAGTTAATGCTTAGTAGATGAAGAAAATATATGCATATATATGCATATAGTTGTATATATATGTATATGCACTAGTCTTGCAATGTTTGATTAGTGTAATAGCTGTTGGATGAGTGTTGGTTAGCTAAAATTGCAAGGAATTACTGGGATTTTTGGAAAATTGGGGCCATTTATGATGCAAATTAATCCCGATGGCTCCTTGCACTTATGCGTATTGGTATGCAAGAATTTCATAGTACCCTAATGCATGTGATACTATATGTTTTTGCCTTTGATCAGCTTATGTAACTCCTGTGAGCATGAGTGTGGTAATTACACAATCATAGCTGTGTTAATAAATAAAGAAACGTTGTGATGGTTTGCTTTCTATTTTTTGTGATTAATTATGATGACCATTTGAAGTTTGCAACATGATGCATGTCAAGCTGAAGAAGCTTTGAAATGATACATAATCAATAATCTTGAATCAATGTAGTTATTAGCCTAAGCTCCATCAAGACTTAATAGAGCTTATAGTTGAGTTAAATAATTAATATAATCAGCTCAATCATGCACATGCATGCAACTTTTTCTTTAGTTCAGTTCTCATATTTAATACCAGTTAATCTTAGTGAATATGGATTTAAACGGGCTGTATTATTACTCATCATTTATACGGCTGAAGATATATATTGTTCATTTAATTGAGAAACTTAAAATTTTTCAAACGAAAAAAAAAAAAAGAGAAATGATCAGTTGAAGCATGAGTTGATCAGCAGTATTTCTGCATTACTAATAAGGTGGCATTTTACTATTTCTCATTTTTGCAATACAAAACATCTTTCAACTCCACCATTCTAGTTTAATTGACTAAGAATTTTAATGGGCATGTCACTAAATCTTGCCTTCTGGTGACACTATCACCACATGTATTTTATTATTTTAATGCAAGTGCTTCATCATAGAGCCTACTCATACTATTTACAGTAGAGTTGATCGTGGCACTTCAGATATGCATAATTAACCAAATAATCTCGGTATTGTAGCTTACAGTTGCTCTATTACTGTTTCTCTCTTTCATTCTACTTGTTTTCTTTTGTTCTATAAGCACTTCAATTGATGTCAAAACAATATATGAGCCTGCTAGTCGAATGCTATATAAAACTAGGCCATAGTATTTGGTTTCTTATTGTAATGTCCAAATAACACTGCTACTCATAAATAAAAATTATATATTTAAGGAAGAAGATCATATCCTAATTAATATTCAAGGAATTAGTCTAATAACAATTTTGTGGTGGAAACCATTTTCGTCAAATATGAAACAAGCTAAGGGCGATGTATCTTTTCACTTGGTGAAAAATGGTGAAATAAATTTTTGGGATGTGCACCCAGGTGAAAGGACGATGTTTCTCTTCACTTTGTAAAAAATAGTGCAATAAAATTTGCTCTTTCATGACCAAAAATATAAAACTGCTCTTTCATCCATATACAAGAGCCAAAAAAATGATAAATTACCACCACCCTAATAAAATTAAAATTAAAATTGGTTGAGGATGTAGTTAATCAAACAGATAATATAGCAATGCAGGCCCGCTAGAGATTTTTCATTTCACTCTTGAAATTATTACGGAGGAGGGATCAAAATGAGGCATTTATCAATGAGACATTTTTCGTACACACAAGTTTACCACCTCAAAATTGCCTTATTACGCGGTCTCCTTTGGCCACAGAGATATACAAGTCAACATTCACTGCAAGTCTGAAAACATAGGGACTCTTGTAGACTAATAGATCATAGAACTAATAATACATGGCTCCTGTAAAGGTTTAAACTGTCTCATATACTAGTGTCATTGTATATTTCAACGTGTCTGGGTAAACATCTATTCTGCATCATATCAGAATCTACGAGCTGAAATCAAATTTTCAATTTTGGAGAGCTTTGTCTGACTTTATACACATGTTTGAAATAATTAGGCCCCAGTGATGGCTAACTTCCACATACTTTTAAATGTGTCACCATTCTAAAATCCACTATATATATGAAAAATGCTTCAGAGTCAGGAAATCTGCCAAACTTTTATTGCCCGAAAACATATTTTAAAAACTTCAAATTTTTTGACCACCCATGATTTTTGTCGTTCCCTTTACTGGTTTTAAGATGGATTAGGTGAAACTTTTTCCCCATAGCCACGGCCATCACACATACTTTACCTTTTTTTACATTCTTCCCGTGTCCAGTATCACACTGATTACAGAATGCGCATGTTTTACTCATCAGGTACCTAGTTTTATATATATATATATATACTGTGTGTGTGTGTGTGATTTGTTTGTACATAAGATTCATTGGAAACCGTGTTGATATCCTCATGAATGTCATGTACAAATATCACTTTTCTAAGCTACTTGCTGCTGCCTTCAACATACCTTCATTTATGCACGCTATCTCCTTGGCTACCCCAATTTTCAGTTCAAAAAATTTAGCTGCAGGCTGAGGCAAAGTTAAAAAGCAAACGCCTCATAAATTATCTACAATACCCTTCAATTCCCTTTGCTTTGATCTCAAGCAAATAATTGTCCAAGGGGAACAAGTATTTTTCCTTGTTGCACCCATGGCACGTGACTAAAGGACCTGTTTCTTTGTCCCTATTAGGCTATTATTTTTCCCTACGTGACAATCAGCTAGCCCACGAAGTCATGGATCATGTGCCCTCCAAAGTGGCGCCTAAGCTGCTCCTCATGCTGTAGTTGTTGTTGCTGGTGATGGTGTGCGCCTTCAACGCCATGTCTCAGTCCCAAAGTAAGCGACACCGGTCCGAGTCCCCAACCTCAAGGGCACTGGCACCGGCCGGAACGGCATGAAACCCATCAGCGTCCCATCCATGCCTGATGTAATCTGACACTCCAATTTAGACCTCTTCTCTTGACTCCATTGCTCTTCGTTTACCGCAGTTTCGTCGTTGACACTGGCCAAGGATGATGACCCCATTTCCAAACACTGAAATTGCCTTTCTGGGATTGCATTTGTCGCATGTGTGCCAAACATGTTAAGAGGTTGCTCAACTCTTGGATGGCTGCTGCTACCTTCGGAGGCAGAAGTTGCTTCGTTTTTACTAGACCTTTGATTGGCAACTCCCACGCCTTTTGTTTCAAGCATGTGGATTTCCTCAACCATTGGCTTCCAAACGCGTACTCGAGCATTAATGAACCAATTTGATACCTAAATTCATCATTTACACCGTTATTCCAGCATTAGATATCTCAAGAGTAATGCTACACAATCAAGAAAAATAGTAATTATTTTTATAGAAAATAAACAACTGGTGTTAGATGAAATAAAGTGATATGACCAAATATTTCAAGAGTCAGCATGTATGTCAAATAAATAAATTCGGTAATCTTGCATTTTTTGCATATCTCCCATACCACAAAGTACAGCATTGAAATGATGCTTCATTCCCTAGTGTTGGCACCGGATGAGCATATTGCCGAATCTCTTCCCTTGTATGGTCTATGGATAAAATCAGAATGCTCATTTTGACAGTGTCAATGTCAACTTAAGCCCCAAAAAAGGGGGGAAATAGTAAAGAAAAGGTCTTTCAAAACTTATTTAATTAAAATTCGGTTTTGGGTTAGACATATAGCAATGCTATCATTTGGTGCCAAAGCTTTTACACGTTATCACAAATGCCTACTGACCAATCATGATTGAAGAGGGTAAAAAGGTTTAACAGTCAAATAGTGATAGTCATTAGCCAGGACATAAGACAAAATGCAACAAGATTTATCCACTGTTCTATTTCCTTTAGTCGTTTCATATTTGTACCATTTAACATTAGTCTCAAAATATGAGATTCAATTAAACTTTAGGGTGAAGAAGTAATTGATCTAATATTATTTACTGTGCAACACCTCAGCTATAATATTAAAAACGTTATAGTGAGAAACATCAATAATTCACACCCAAGTTATTTTAAGAAGTTCTAAGAATTTATCCTGAAAATACATACCAAATTATTTGGCCCTCAAAAAGGACCAAGCAGCCAGGAAAGCATGTCCCATACAAATCCAATCAAGCAAATAGAAAAAGGACAATAGACAGAATTATGATTTCAAAAGGGAGTAGAGCCCCCACCTGGTTTCGTGATAGGCCAGTTTGAGTAGCTAGCATGTGTTTATCAGTGTCCGTGGGGTACCTGAAAAGAATTTGAACAGAAAAAGAAAACCACACAATTCAATCTCCACCCGTTTTGGACAAAGGCATGTTCATATAGTTTCACAAATAGAGATCAGAGTGTCACAGAGAACATACGGATGAAGAAAATGCTCAAATAACCAAGCTTTCAGAATTGCCACTGAGCGTTCCGGTAAGCCTTCTGGGGTCTCCATACATGATGTTGAGGTTCAATAAAGTCCATGTTACCCCCACCAGATTTGTTCCTTTGAAAGCTTTGGTCCATGCACCTTAGCCTTGCCATGTTAGTGTCGAATTTACCACTAGGACTATTGTTGGTATTAATAAATCCTCTCCCAAGGCTTCGCATATAAGCTTGAGCTGGTCCGAGACAGCATTCTTTAGGGACCTGAAGTGTCTTGATACTGACTTGAGAGCCAAGGAGATGTAAGGGGTAGCAGAATTAAGTCCCGCAACTGACTCGAAGGATGAAACAACCATTTGCAGTTGTTGATGGTATTGCTTGTATCTTCTGGTAACCTATTGTTGCGAAGCGCAACAATTTCAATAAATCATAACTAGCATTAGAGTAAATAAAAAAATCATGTTATCCTACACCAATAAATATTAGAATTAGTTTTATCGGAGAAACTATCACTGCAAAATTTCATATATCATCAAGGAGTTGTAGCAAACTTTGCAGGGCAAAATGGGGAACAACACATAATAACAAGATATTTGTATGCTGTTATAACAATCATAATTATTCTGGTAAAATTATCACAGGCAAGCTGAAGTAGATGAAAAAAACTCGGACACTAACAACCAACCAATTTGAGCGAGTTGATAAGGGTAAGGTAATCCATCAAGCTCTTTTTGAGAGCGTTTGGAACAAACAAATTATTGAACTTTTGGAAAGTGGAATGTACACAGTAAAAAGGTAATCAACTAGCACTGTTCTTGCTTAGACTTTGAACTCCAAGTAGGATTTACAAATAATTGTGGAGTCTTAAGTGAATCCCAGCTAATTTTCGCAACAAAAGTTTATTGCTAATAGTAGACAGGAAGCAGGAACCACATTTCTGTTCGTCCAATGCCTAGAACTACAGTAACTAAAACTCAACTAAAGGTAAAACATTGCAACAATCTAATTAATTAATTAAGTAATTGACCTATATCGCCTTATCATCAACTAAATCAAAATCCTGCGGAATGTGTGATAAAAGTAAAAACAGTTATCCAAACTGTTTGATCTAATGCAGTACAAACGCATGTGTAGCTAAGGGTTTAGAATATAGGCTTCAATATGTTATTTTATTCCTGAAAATATAACACCTTGCGGTTTTGATCTCTCAGAAAAAATATTTTATTCCCTAATTTTTTTGAAAATGAGCATAGATGACCATATGACAGATTGACAGACAAAACACATAATTTTAAGGTT
>JAMLFY010000754.1:0-24537 GCA_030441495.1 Dalbergia oliveri
GATTTGGCCAAGGGAGAAGTCAAGGAAGATGATTTTTCCTTGAGTTTATAAGCTTGGAAATGGAAAGTTTGAGTGTTTAAGAGATGGTTTGAGGTGAGGGAGTGGTGGTTTAAGGTTGTTTGTGGTGGTGGAAAGGTTTCTTTGATAGTGGAGGAAAAAGAACAAGATGAAGAGAAAGTTAGAAGAAAAGAGAAAATGCAAGAAAGCTAAACTTGGCAAAACTTCTAAAGTGTAAAAAGTTCTCTAAGCTTGGTATTTATAGAAAATTTTTAACAATGAGGCTGAAAAGGGAGGAGGAAGGCTGAAGGTATTCATGAAGGGAGGAAAATGTCTTCAAAAATTTGTCATTCAAAGGCATGGTTGGAGGCATGGCTAGGTATGGTTCAAAGTATGGCTTGAGGTATGGTCTTTGAGTGAAACAAAATCAACATGTGACACAATTTGAGGGAATGAATTCGGCCATATTTTCTAGCCAAGGGGGAAGAGAAATTGTTCATGTAATTGTGGTTTAATGATGTGTTTAGGTGTTTATTTGATTAAGGTTTTGGTTAGGAGTTTGTAAGAAAGTGTTTAGGTGAGGTAATTACTAATTAAGGTTGTCAAGACTTGATTTAGGGGGTGGTCTTACTAGATTAACAATTTAAAATCATTCTTTTAGTCAAATGAGGTATGGCACAATTCCTTAATTTAAGGAATTGGAAGAGAAAATACTATTCAAGATTCCATGACTAGGAATCTTGAATTAAAGAATGTAATTAGAGTTTAACCAAGCAATCTTAGGTTCTAATTAACCTTAATAAATTATTTTGACTCTAGATTAATTATCGAAATAAATTAATCTTTGATTAGAGCCTAATATTGCTTAGGTTTGCTTAATTACGTCATTAGGCTCACTGTACAATGTTCTACGGGCAAAATGGTAATTTCGTACTAAACTGCTCGGGACTACGGGCTTAACCCATTGTTAAACTTCACTTAAAAACATAATTTAAAACCTTTTGGTAAAGTTCGGAGCTCACCACACCTAACGGGAAAAAAGCCGCAAGGGCGTTTTGGTAATTTTGCGCGTCAAACTTAAAAATGAGATTCTTCTCTCTACCACATATAACACATATAATCCCCTATCAAATCAAAACATCCCTTAGGATGGCCGGGACCGGCGATTCTCATTTTCGGGTAAAATGACCTCATGGGCATTTCGGTCATTTGTACACGGAAAATGAAGGCGCTACATCGTGAGCTTTTTGGAAAGCTCAACATCATTGTCAACTATAGGATGTTGAATCCAATGAGAAGCTCACAATCATGGTAAGATGTGTCCTTGTCATTCTCTTTCCAATATAGCATGCAATAATTTGGACATGCATCTATCTTTTTATGGTCAGAAGTCTAAGTCTTTAACCATAGTCTTGGCTTTATTGAAAGAATAAGGAATATTCAAGTTAGGAATAATCTCTTTCAATAACTCCAAGAGGGAAGTGAAAAAGGCATTGCTCCAGACATGAGACATTTCAACAAGTATAACCTAATAATGAAAGATAATGTAGAGACCTTTCATAACAGAGATATAGTTCTTTCCTTGGCCTCTTCAACCAAGTTATAAAACTTCTTTGCATCTTCATTCAAACCTTCGTGAATGCCTTCAGCTTGTACTACATCTCTAAATCTATCATTTAGCAAGCCCTCAATGTCATCATGTGTAACATCTTCCCAAGTACAACCCCATCCTTAAGTCATGGTATCATACTCAAGAGTTGTTACTTATATTTTGTGGACCTTTCTTAATTATCTATAATAAGGGTTGATAAATTGGTGTTAACTAACTCGTGGTTCTATAGAGATATATAGCCAGAAACAACTTATTTATTTAATACAAATGAAGTACAAAAGGAAGCTCTTCTAAGAGCTTTACAATACATCCGTTATTTCTTATGTTTTACCAGACATATACATACACTTAAGTACAAAAAAACACAAGTTCTCTACTAACTCCTGCAAAATCACTTGATCTTCTCCTCCAGCCTCACGTCTTCTAGATCAACCTGGGGACGACACGGAAAAACAAATACATAGGGGTGAGAATTCTAACATTCTCGTAGGCGTCCCAAAACATATCCTGAAGTTCATGTCATCGTTCCAGCAGCCACTTTGATTTATTTAACAAAAGGTGATCATGCATTACATAATGACTATTCATTTTTAAAGTTCAAAATCTATCTTTTCGAAGTGGGTTACTTTTAAGAAAAACCAATCACTTAATACACCTCTCCGTGACTCATACTCATAGTAAGTTATGGCAACCAAGAAGAACCAATATACACAAATATGTATATGCCCAATGTAATGAAATTCATCTTTGATTTTCCTTGATGAATCAAAAGTATCACATCCCTCTCTATTTGCCTTCTACAAGCCAAAAGGATCTCAATCCACTCCATTTGCCTTTGACAAGTCAAAGGATCTCAATCACTCTATTTGCCTTTGACAAGTCAAAAGGATCTCATGTTTCATTATTTGCCCTTAACAAGTCAAGAGGATCTCAAGTTTCTTGGGATCATAGAATTTATTGGATTGCATTATTCACTGCATGCATAAAACACATACAGGCATCCATTCACAACGAAATTCTCATTTGTATCTTATAAATCAACCTTTTAAATTATCTAGTATGCATTCATATGTCACAAGACATACAGCCAAAAAGGTAACATCAAGTACTCATGTCATTCTAGAACCAAAAATTCCATTACTTCATCAATTCAAAGCATTGTTGTATTTCCAGCATAATGGCAGATTTTACACCATTGTAACACGAATTATGTTGCCCCTCAAACAATCAATTCAGAGGCTATAAAAATTACCCAAGACACTTCAATGTGTCCACAAGGTTCCATAAAAATTTCAATACAACTGGAGCTCTCTAACTCCTTCCATAAATTGTACAAATTCAGTGGTCAGGGACCACCAATTACAGCTTAGACTAGAGTCCTCATAATTTTTACCTAGCAAATGATTGAACCAATGCACAATAAAATTCACAGTGATATTTCAATATGTTACTAACTTCAGTAAAAATTTCAAGGCTAGTTCAATCATTTGTTATGTTAATAAAATAGACAACTTTATTGCTTCGTTTCAATAATAGGATAGCATCTGCCTCAATTCGGTTTCTGATTTTTATGAGGCATCAAACATTAAAAATAACACCCAAGAAAATTCATATAGTTATTTTAAGATGTCAACTACAACATATAATTTTTGTAGGTCATGAAACCACCCACAAATATGTCAGAAAATTCTATCAATTCTACTTGCAAGACGCTTGAAATCCAGCAGCCTAGTTCAAATTTCTTTTGGTGGAAACTCATTTTTAACACCATCCAAGCCCATCACCAAAATTCACACATCAATAACAATATAACATCAACCAAATAAAATGAAAATTTCGGAATAAAACCAAGCAGAACAGATCAATAAAAATTTCAAGAGAAAAGACCATAGAAAACCCTACTTTGAAGCTCTTGAGCTCTATGCTCCAAAGGATGCTCTAGAATGCTTTTGCTTCACTTCAAAGCTTCCCCACCAACATCAAACCCTTCCTTTAACCTCTGATTGTGTGCCCTCAAAGTTGGAAAAAGTGATGGATTCAAATTATAATCGGTTAGATTTGTAGGTTATGATGAATAGAATAAGTTTAGTGAAGAGAGTTTGTGGTTTTAGTGACTTTGAGCTAGGGTTTTGCAAGCTTGAAGCTTGTTAATGGAGTTTGAGAGGAAGAACAATGGAGGAATGGTTCTTAGAGGGTCTGGCCGAAATTGTGATGAAGGGAAATGATAAGATGTTGATATTTTGAGTTTAGGCAAAATACATAGAATTTTCAAGTCCAAAATGTTTTCTTTGAAGATAATTATTGTAATTTTGTGCAATTCCTATTGGTTAGTCATAAAGGTGTAATTGTGTGGCACATTCAAGCCACACACTTGTCCTCCTTAGGTGGCAACTTGCTCTCCAAGTTCATTTGATGTAAGACTAACAGAAATCTCGCGACGGTAAACACCGTAGGATTAACCAATATTACCCGAAAATTAATTTTAAGTATAAAATTATCATTCCCAGATATTCCTAACCTCATTCCCATGTTTCCCTAATTTCAGGCACCTCAGGACAGGAATCTAGGATTTCAGTTGTAGGGCGGCAGTGGGGCCCACAAGGTTACTATTCACCGCCCAAAATTTTTTTTTTTGAAGGTCTCTTGGGCCGCCCTCATCATTGCTAAACTATTATATTTTTGAAATTACGATTAATAAAGCTCAAATTAATTTTTAATTAAATTTTAGGGTGTTACATTACCACCCACCTTAAAAAGAATTTTGCCCCAAAATTCCTTTGAAAACAATTTTCAAAAGACAAATTCATAGTCAAACAAGGAATTTATCAGGCAAACAAAAGATAACGATTAAATCCTAAACGTTCTTACCTCAAATTAAATTCTCATTTCAAGGTTTGTTAACTTTTTATGCTGGTGCGGTGGGTCTCAAGGTTTGGTGTACTTCTCTGGGCACTCCCAAATCTTATGCCCTGGCTTTCCACAACGTAGCATACGTATTGTCCAGCCCTACAAGGTCTACCTTCATGGTTCTTCCAACATTTGGGCAATCTTGTCTCATGGGTAATCGTCGTTGTTGTTTATCCTCGTGCAAGTTGGATTGAAGCTTTTTTGGATAGGCCTCCTCATAACCTCGTCTTCAAGTGCTAGTCTCTTATTAGAAATGTCCTTCGCAGATTTGGCCATTGCTAGCTTCTTGTTGGAGTCCTCTGCACGTCGGCACTTGTTCACTAGGGTTGCATAGTCCAATCTCTAGAGACCACAGCAACTTCAATGTCTTCACGTAACCCTCCTTCATACTTCATGCATTTCCAAGCTTCATCTGGTCACGTTGATAAATGGTAGAAAACTTGCAAAGCTCTTCAAACTTGGCTGTGTACTCAGCTACACTCATGGACCCTTGTTTGAGTGCCATAAACTCCAACTCCTTTGCATTTACACGGAAGGGAAAATACTTGTGATAAAAAGCCTCCTTAAAAACTTCCAGGTAACTTAAGTGAGAAGCTTCAAATAACCCTTGGTGCCAACCCACTAGACCTACATCTACCTCTAACATGTAAGTAGCAAAAGCCACCTTTTGGATCTCATGCAAGGAAGGACTAGAAAATTTTTCCATGGCCTTAATCCATTCTTCTGCTTTTAGGATTGAAGGCTCCTCGAAAAGGCGGGGGTTTGCCTTCCTGAACTCTGAATTTCTGGTATTTCATGTCCACTTCTACTCAGGATTCCCAAATAGATTTCCTCCGCATGTCGATCCAACCTTTCCATCATCCTGTTGGCTGCGTAGCTTGTTCTCTCATACTGTCGTCATCTACGGAAGGTTTTCATCATTCGTTATATCCTTCTCGAATAGCTAGTTTGCGATTGAAGTTATCATTCCTATCACACCAAACAAGAATTATTGAGTTGATCAGGCTCAATACCAAGCTAAGTGTGGCAATCCACAACACTCCGAACCGCGTCATACACATATATAAAATTATAATGCATGACATTTACTAAGGAAGCATAGCCAGTCCATTCCTCAAGGTCCTACAAGGATGACCTGATACCATAGTGTAACATCCTCCCAAGTACAACCCCATCCTCAAGTCATGGTATCATACTCAAGAGTTGTTACTTATATTCTGGGACCTTTCTTAATTATCTATAATAAGGGTCAATCGAATTGCGTGTTAACTAACTCGTGGTTCTTATCGAGATATATAGCAGAAATAACTTATTTATTTAATTCAAATCAAGTACAAAAGGAAGCTCTTCTAAGAGCTTTCATACATCCGTTATCTCTTATGTTTTACAGACATATACATACACTTAAGTACAAAAAAACACAAGTTCTGCTACTAACTCCTGCAAAATCCACTTGATCTTCTCCTGAGAGGCCTCGGGTCTTCTAGATCAACCTGGGACAACACGGAAAAAACAAATACATAGGGGTGAGAATTCTAACATTCTCAGTAGGCCGTCCCCAAAACATATACTGAAGTTCATGTCATCGTTACCGCCCAAGCCATTTCGATTTATTTAACAAAAGGTGATCATGCATTACATAATGACTATTCATTTTTAAAGTTCAAAATCTATCTTTTCGAAGTGGTTACTTTTAAGAAAAACCAATCACTTAATACACCTCTACCGTCAGCTCATACACATAGTAGTTATGGCAACCAAGAAGAACCAATATACACAAATATGTATATGCCCAATGTAATGAAATTCATCTTTGATTTTCCTTGATGAATCAAAAGTATCACATCCCTCTCTATTTGCCTTCGACAAGCCAAAAGGATCTCAATCTACTCCATTTGCCTTTGACAAGTCAAAAGGATCTCACTCACTCTATTTGCCTTTGACAAGTCAAAAGGATCTAATATGTTATTATTTGCCCTTGACAAGTCAAAGAGGATCTCATGTTTCATTATTTTCCTTAACAAGTCAAGAGGATCTCAAGTTTCTTGGGATCATAGAATTTAATTCAGTACATCATTCACTACATGCATAAAACACATACAGGCATCCATTCACAACGAAATTCTCATTTGTATCTTATAAATCAACCTTTTAAATTATCTAGTATGCATTCATATGTCACAAGACATACAGCCAAAAAGGTAACATCAAGTACTTATGTCATTCTAGAACCAAAAATTCCATTACTTCATCAATTCAAAGCATTGTTGCATTTCCAGCATAATGGCAGATTTTACACCATTGTAACACGAATTATGTTGCCCCTCAAACAATCAATTCAGAGGCTATAAAAATTACCCAAGACACTTCAATGTGTCCACAAGGATCCATAAAAATTTCAATACAACGGAGCTCTCTAACTCCTTCCATAAATTGTACAAATTCAATGGTCAGGGACCACCAATTCACAGCTTAGACTAGAGTTCTCATAATTTTTCACCCTACAAATGATTGAACAAATGCACAATAAAATTCACAGTGATATTTCAATATGTTACTAACTTTGTGTAAAAATTTCAAGGGCTAGTTCAATCATTTGTTATGTTAATAAAATAGACAACTTTATTGCTTCAGTTTCAATAATCAGACAGCAGTCTACCCTAATTCGGTTTCTGATTTTTATGAGGCATCAAACATTAAAACTAACACCCAAGAAAATTCATATAGTTAGTTTAAGATGTTAACTACAACAAATAATTTTTTTAGGTCATCAAAACTACCACAAATATGTCAGAAAATTCTACTTGCGGCTGAAATCAGACAGCCTAGTTCAAATTTCTTTTGGTGGAAACTCATTTTTAACATCATCCAAGCCCATCACCGAAATTCACACATCAATAACAATATAACATCAACCAAATAAAATGAAAATTTCGGAATAAAACCAGAACAGATCAGTAAAAATTTCAAGCGAAAAGACCATAGAAAACCCTACTTTGAGAGCTCTTGAGCTCTATGCTCCAAAGGATGCTCTAGAATGCTTTTGCTTCACTTCAAAGCTTCCCCACTAACATCAAACCCTTCCTTTAACCTCTGATTGTGTGCCCTCAAAGTTGGAAAAAGTGATGGATTCAAATTATAATCGGTTAGATTTGTCGGTTATGATGAATAGAATAAGTTTAGTGAAGAGAGTTTGTGGTTTTAGTGACTTTGAGCTAGGGTTTTGCAAGCTTGAAGCTTGTTAATGGAGTTTGAGAGGAAGAACAATGGAGGAATGGTTCTTAGAGGGTCTGGCAGAAATTGTGATGAAGGGAAATGATAAGATGTTGATATTTTGAGTTTAGGGCAAAATACATAGAATTTTCAAGTCCAAAAATGTTTTCTTTGAAGATAATTATTGTAATTTTGTGCAATTCCTATTGGTTAGTCATAAAGGTGTAATTGTGTGGCACATCTCAAGCCACACACTTGTCCTCCTTAGGTGGCAACTTGCTCTGCAAGTTTCATTCGGTGTAAGAACTGCACACGGAAATCTCGCGAACGGGTAAACACCATCAAACGATATACCCAAAAATTAATTTTAAGTATAAAATTATCATTTCAGATAGTCCTAACCTCATTCCCATGTTTCCCTAATTTCAAGCACCTCTGGGGCCCGATCTAGGTTTAAGCTGTAGCGGCCCATGGGGCCCACAAGGTTACTATTCAGGGCCCGAAATTTTTTTTTTGAAGGTCGTGGGCCGCCCTCATCATTGATAAACTATTATATTTTTGAAATTATGATTAATAAAGCTCAAATTAATTTTTAATTAAATTTTAGGGTGTTGAGTTTGCATTCCTCTGCAGCTTCGTTTTACCCTAACCTCTCTCTACGGCAATGATTTGATCTTTGAGAGGATGCGGCCAGATGAGTAGACCCGCCATGCCTGCCTCCATCTTCGGCGTGTGTGGCTACCGAGTACGTTCCTCACCCAAGGCATTAGAGACCGATTGACGGAGGATTCCACTCTAATCCCTTTTCAAAGGGATCTCCCCTATAGTTCCCATGGACCCAGGAGAAGCAACGGAGATAAGTGACACGCGGAGGCTAGCTCGATGCAGGAGATACGCCCATGTCGAGAAAGTCATGTTCGTCCACCTTCGTTGCATACACTCGAGAGCTAATGGTTCATTTGGAATGTATCTTTGGGGACTGTGAGGGTGTCATCGTAGAGTCGAGGAGGGGGTAGCCATGATTTGGATCGATCTTTTGGGACTTTCCATGTATCCGCTATTTATGTTTCCTATTTCTTTTCTTGTATTTCCTGTTCTTATCCTGGATGCTCTCCCACTTATATGGGTATAACTTTACGCTTTTTATGTTTAGTTGATGTACTAAACTATGATATTTAATGTTACGATGGTTGGTTGAGTGTTCTTTGCTTTTGTATTGCATGATTTATTTTCTCTCCTGCTTTACGTTTTCGCATATGTTGCACACGATGGCTCACATTTTGGTTTACATATATTTAATTTAAAAAAAAATTTACCCGTATTTCGCTAATAATTTTACAAACGAGTTTTAAAAGGAAGTAATAACTAATAATTAATCTTAATACGTCCTAGGTGAGTTGGGGTTAAATATTAGGGTGCTACACTTAAGCCCATACCTCACCATACCTTGCTCATGCTTACAACCATACTAATCAAGGAGATATTTTCTTCTCCTCATTTCCTTCTAAAGGAAGGGCCACTCCTCCTCCTCTAGGCTATCCATGAGTTTTCATTTCTATAAATATGCAAGCTTGAAAGCTCTTTGAATCCTTTACACACATTGCAAACTTTGAGCTCTTTCTCAAAGATCAAAGAAGTCATTTTCCTTCTTCATCTTCCTAAACACAACCTCTCTTCTTCTCTTTTTCCTTTTTGTTGGGAAACTCCCTCTTCAAGCTCTAAAGAAGATTTTCTTTCCTTCTTATCTTAAAGGATCAAGCTTTTCATCTCATTCAAGACTTCATTTGGTAGGGGTTTATTTTCCAAGTTTTGTTTGCTTACTTTAAGGAAGAGTTCTAGTTTTCTCTTGTGTTATCAAAGCTCTTCTTTTTCCTCTTTCATTTCGGCCTTAGAGCCTTGTGTTGAGAAAAGCTTTGGCTTGATAAGGAGGTTTCAGATAATGGTCTTGTGATGCCATTTGAGAAACCTCTAAAGCTTGAAAACTTGGTCTTGGACCATATATGATTTCAGTTTCCTTTCCTATTCCTTACTCAAAGATTTCAGTTTTAACTTTTCTTTGTACAAAGTTTGATAAAATGTCAAGTAGCTCACTAAAAGTTTTGTTAAGAAAATTAATCATATGTTTTCAAAGAGCTCTAGCTCACCCTTGACAACCTTAAAGTTGGTTGGCCGTTCTAAGAGTTTCTAGATTGAAGCCCATGAGCAATAAAATAAAGAATATGAGTAGTTCTTTTTATGTTTGCTTTGATAAGTGTTTATGCTTATCTTTTAGTCCATTTCTTGAGCTTGATGATGAAGTTCAAACCAAAGACTTCTTTGAAGGCTTGGTGCTAAGAACTCTAAAGCTCACTTTATATTGTTAAGATACATGTTGGGTTAAGGCTATTAATGTTCCTCTAAAGTCTTGCAAGAGCTCTAGTTAAGATGAAATAAGTTGCATTCATGTTAAGTTTATGCCTTCCATATCATGTTTACTTTTGATGCCAACACTAAGTTCTAGAGAATAAATAAATGAACTTGCATTTCATGTTTAAATTTCCAAGCTTACACTTCATGTTTATATTTCAATTCATCGCTTAATCCTTAAAGATAATAATGAGGTTGCATCTAATGAAGAGTAAAATAAAGTGCATAACATGTTTATGATTATGTCATCACCTAAATACTCTAGAGCTCAAAGACTTGCCCAAGTATCATATATAAAGTCGTAGAAAACGGAAAATTTAACCATGACAAGTGGATGTGTTTTAGTCATGATACAATGATGGTTTTGATTTTGTAAAAATGAGAATGATTTCCAGAAAATGTTGAAGATGTTTACATGATCTCAAGGTGTTTAAGTAGCTTAAGATGTGTCAAAAATCATGTTTTCTCAAATTCTGGAGGTTATGGTAATCAATTACCAGCTTATGTAATTGATTACCAAAGTGGTTTATCTAAGGGATTTTAGGTTCTGGTCATTTACCAACAATGTAATCGAACCGAAGTTGTTCCTCATGCCCAGAATCGATTTTTGACTCCTGTAATCAATTACCCATTTATGTAATCGATTACCATGATGATCTTCATTTCTGGAAATAGTTTTTAGCCATAAGTAATCGATTACCATAACTGTGTAATCGAACCTGGATGTCCTTATAACACCTAAAATTTAATTAAAAATTAATTTAGCTTTCTTAATCGTAATTTCAAAAATCTAAGAGTTTAGCAATGATAAGGCGGCCCAACGACCTGCTCAAAAAAAAAAAGAAAAAATTTTTTTGGGCAGATTTCTTTAGTAACCTTGCGGGCCCCCCTAGGAGCTGAAACCCTAGATTCGAGCCAGAGAGATTCCGAAATTGAAAACATGGGAATAAGGTTAGAAATAGGTGGGAATGATAATTTTATACTTAAAATTAATTTTTTGGCAATATTTTTAATGGATTTCGGTGTTTACCCGTTCGGTAAGGTTAATGTACGGTTTCTAACACAGAAAGATAGTTTAATATTTATAAAAGGATAATGTTTATCCTTTCTACCCAAGTGTAAGGCTAAGATTTAATCTTGGAAAGCAAGATTAAATACTAGCCATCTCTCTTCTTTAGATTAGGAAATATCTAATTCTAATATATAATATTCAAGCATTCATTATAAAGATACATACAAACAAAAACTTATCTAAGAAGCTAGATGCATTCTCCCATGCATCAAGGAACAGCAGAAAACTCCATTTTTCGTTTTCAAGAGCTCTAATTTGCTTTCCAATCCCAAAAACCTTAGCCTATAGTTGATAAAACCTCAAACTCTTCACAAAACTTGTTCTACACCTAATTCTCTACCAATCTAACCGAATAAAATTTCCATTCCTCATCAAAACCTTGTCCTGTACCTCACACATCACTGATATCAGAGGGCTTTGAAGTTGGATTGGAGCCAAGGATCCACTAAGTTGCTACAAGCTTGGATCATCTTGGAGCCAAGGATCCACTATGTTGCTACAAGTAGGGTTTTTCTTGCCTTTTCTTTGTCAAATTTTTCTAATCTATTTTAGGTTGTGTGAAGTCCAAAATTTCTAGTTATTTTGGATGATATTATGTTGATATTGATGTGTGAATTTTGGTGGTAGGTTTGGATGGTGTTAGAAAATGGGTTTTATCAAAGTAAGTTTGGACTAAGTTGCTGGAAATTATTTTTCCTATGCTGCAGTTGTTCACGAAATTTTTGGAATATTTTTGGGTGCTTTCATGAGCTATAAAAATTATATGTTGGAGTTAGCACCTTAAAATAACTACATGAATTTTCTTGGGTGTTAGTTTTAAGGTTTGATGCCTCAGAAAAATCAGAAAACGAAATGAGGCAGATGTTGTCCTGATTGTTGAAACTGAAAGGTAAACTCTCTGAATTTATTATCATAGCAAATGATTGAATTTTCCTTTGAAATTTTTACATGAAGTTAATAACATGTTGAAGTGTCACTGTAAATTTTATTGGGAATTAATTCAATCAGTTGCTGGGGTTAAAAATTAGGGGAACTCGGTTCTAGTTCTGGGAATTGGTGGCCCCTTACCACTAAATTTGTACATTTTGAGGTAGCTATAGAGCTCTGCTTCCTGAAATTTTTAAGGTTATTCTAGACACATTGAAGTGTCATAAGGAATATTTGTGACTCTTGAAATGGTTGTTTGGTATGATAATGAAGTGTTGTACCTAGGATAGTAACATTCCCATTGTGTTGGGAATGGAACAATGCTTTGAATTGAGAATGTAATGGCACTTTGGCTTCTAGTATGACATGAGTATTTGATATTAAGTGTTTGGCCATGTGACTTATGCCATATAAATGCATGCTATGGATTTTAAAGATTGAAGTATGAGAAAGAATGAGAATTTCATTGTGAATGATTGCCTATATGTGGCTTATGTATGCATTTGAGAAAAGAGAAAAGTATATGATGCCATTATAAGGATGTATAAATTTAAATTGTGCATGTTTTGACATATGGACAAAATAGAAACAAGACTTAATTGAATGAGGGAAGGTGAAAGTAGTAACTTCCAAAATTTATTTTGAGTCGATTGACGTATGGCTAGGAATAGAGTCTGTTGGGATTTGAAAATGAAAAAAATGAAGTTCGATGACCGTATAGGAATGAGCTCATCCTTACAACGTATATTTCCCTTGTGTGGTGTGATCCACCATAAATACCCGTTGGGTATCAACGGATCTATTGTGGAGTTGTCACTGAAAATACCCATTGGGTATAACTAGTCTTTCCTATGTCAATGAAAAGAAAAAATGCACTAATTGGCCTTTTATGGCCATGATGGAAACCAGGTCACTTTGAGTAACTTTATGTATTTGACACATGCATCATCCATATCATATGAAATCCTTTGAGTAGATTTACTTACTATGCGTTGATATTCTAGATATATGTACATGTACTGATTGATTGTTAAAAGCTACCCACTTCGGAAGGATGATTTTGGAACCTTAAAATGAACCTTTAGAATATTGCATGATAAGGTTTTTTTTAATAAACCGAAGTGGGGGCGATGACGATGACATTATGATTGTGATTGGGGAGTTGCCCTCCTCAGAATTATAAAATTCTCACCCTATGGTTTGTGTTTCCATGTCGCCTCAGGTTAAGCCAAAGGACGATGATGTTGCTACGCAAAGGAATGTGGAGTCTCAATAGTATAGTAGTTATTGTTTTATTCTGTTGTACTTAGTGGGATGGAAAAATGTATGTAAATGTATTAGAGGATAAAGATGTAGTAAAGCTCATAGAGGAGCTTCCTTTTGTATTTTAGCTGTGTATTCAATGAATATGGTGTTTACTTGTAATATGTTTTAATAGAATTACGCTTAGTTATCATACGTAAATCGAGCTTGCTATACATAATTAAGAGAGTCCGCTAATTAACAAGTAACAACTCTCGAGTACGATATCATAGCTTAAGAATGGGGTTGTACTTGGGAGGATGTTACATTCCTCGTATACCCAGAACAAAATCTAGGGTATGGTAATCGATTACTAGGCTCATGTAATCGATTACTAGGTCACCCTTTTGAGTTGTAAAATTATTCCAAGAGAAAACTAGCAACTTATATGCATTTAAATCATGAAATCATGTGATTATGTGAGTTATGCTTTTCGGTTCTACCTTGATCGTTTGGCCACTGTATTAATTATGTTTTATGGAGCTAAGATGTGTAAAATTACGTTTAGTGAAGCAAGGACCAAATTTGGGAAGTTAGGAAAGAATAAGTAACTAGAAAGGACTTAAAATGAGAATTCTAGAACACTTAGACACAAGAAATGTAAATTCTGTTTCAGCATAATTGAACTTAAGGAAAATGGTTTATAATTAGTGGATATGTGTAAAATCCCTAATAATTGGTTTAGGAATTGGATATAGAGCTTTAGGCGAAGACAAAACTTAAAAGATTGGAGACATAGAATCTAGAACCCATAATTGAACTATTCTATCCTGCTTAATTTATGCAATGCTGTTTGGAAGAGTTAGTGAGCATAAATATTAGAGAAATTTCAAGTAATGATCCTTTAGGTGCATAAAAGATCTATTATGGGAGTTAGATAATCAGAATGTAACACCCTAATAATTAACCCAATACACCTAGGAGTATTTGATTAATTACTAGACTTTACTCTTTGCTTCAGTTCCTTAATCATGCTTTGAAAATACTTAGTGAAATTACGAGCCATTTTTTTTTTAAACATAATTGAAAACGTGAGCCGCTTAACGTGAATGATTTAGCAAAATTTAAAAGACACATAGGAATTTACAAACATCACATCATAATATATTGGCTCCATCATACAGCATCCATAATTACATATCATATAGATATTTTGCCTACCAACGGAATAAGACTAAGTGTAGGCAATCTAATAAAACATAAATAATATATGGATGGAAGGACATCCATTAATGGCACCTAGTAATAACACTCCAGGGATAGGGATAGATATCTGAAATATACGAGTGAAACTAGCAGGATTAAGTTCACTACCGATAGCCTCAATGTGATTCACGAACGCTTCCTTCTTTTCTAAAGACGAGATGGAAAGAAAAATAGAGGGAGTGAGAAACTTATAAAAGAATCTCAGTAGGGTACTCACCTCATGATGCATTGTGTCATCATCATCGTCCCCAGGAACCTGGTTATTATGAAATAGTGAGCATGCTAAGATTGATTTATTAAGTTCGAAAATATACTTTAGGAGGTTCGTCGTTTTAATCATGCGTCTTATAATGCATCATAAACTTAGCATGTCATGTTTATAATGAACTTTTCCTTTCATATATAATAACATAGTTATGCATAAAATCACATCATATTCCTCATCATCATTTCATAATACTATGCATAGCAGAATATCATATTTCTCATCATCATCTCATAAATACTATGCATAGCAGAACATCATATTCACATAATGCATTTACTTAGTTTCTTAGGTGACTTAAAGTTACTTTCATCATCATTTTCCTGGGCCACCCTATGCTCCACCCTTTTGGGAGTAATCTAGGTTATGAGCTCATACCTTGCTAGTCGTCACCAGCACATACTTATCCCTTTTGATAAGTAAAAATTCCGTCTCTACCCTTTTGAGGAACAGACTAGGGGCAAGAATCACCTTTTCACCGCCTATAGTTTGACGGGTCCAAAGGATCATTTTCTCATATATTTTGAGTCACCTTTAAGTCTTTGCATGTTATATCATAATACAATTCTTCATTCATAATCATCATAACATTTTCTCATTTATAGTCTTATGCCGAAATAATATATACCAACTGTAATCATGCATCTGGAGATTCCAGGAAAGAGAGGTCACAATGGACACGCTTAAATACCAAATCTTCCTTAGAAATCTTTCCAAATTGCACTCTTAAGTAATACACTTTCTTCCAGGTAACAAATATGTCTTTATTTCATGCATAAGTTTTCATTGTTTGCAACAACAACTATAACATACAAACCAGGGAAGCAATCAATGACACCAAATTCTTAATAAGCATCAAATCACATTTTAAGTACACATAAATTACTAGCTTCCCATAAAATTCTTACAAAGTTTTAAAACTCTTTTAGAACTAATTCCTTTTGTTAAACTTGAAAGAAGTCATAGGACTTTAGGCCTAAATTAACCATGGGACCGATTTATAACTTGAAAGAATGTTCATAATTAAATCTTTCACTTAAGATAAAAGGAGCAAGTCTTGAGCTTTAGAGATTTAGGTGACATCTTTGAATTATTACCATGCTATGCAACCTTATTTTAATCTTATCTTTATAAGGTGATAGCTTGGAATTATAAACATGATATGCAATTCCATTTCTTTATCTTTAAGATTTAAGGTGATAACTTGAAAATTAAACATGATGCAAGAACTTGTAATATAAACATGATGCAAGAAGCTGGAACGCGGTAATCCGCATAGGACCAGTGAGAGGGAGAAGAATCTTAAGCAAGGAGCGGCGGTAGTCCGCATAGGACCGGTGAGGGAGATGAGAATTACATTTTTTTAAGCTCCAATTCTCAAGACTTCTTAAAGAATAAATTCTTTAACTCCAATTATCTCATTTCTTTGCTTATGATTCATAAGCAAGTCTTTGAGCTCTAGGATTTTTAGGTGATGACATAAAATAAACATGCCATGCATTGACTCTTTTAGCCATTATAAAATAAAGTGAGAGCATAAAATAAACATGAGATGCAACTTCTTTATTATCTTTAGAGATTAAGTGACAACTTGAAATTTAAACATGAAATGCAAGCTTGGAAATTTAAACATGAATATGCAAGTTCATTTATTCATTCTTGAGAATTTAGTGATGACATAGAAAGTAAACATGGTTATGCAAGGCATAAACTTAAACATGGATGCAAGTTCATTTTATTTCTTTACTAGAGCTCCTCCAAGACTTTAGAGAAATATAAATTCAACCCAATATATCTTAGCAAGACAAAGTGAAAAATACATCTTTCAAGTTCTAAACTCAAGATCATAAAAACATCATAAAAATATTATTCTTTAAAGTTTTGCATCAAGTGGAACTTTCAAGCTTTAGAGGCCTAACTTGTGATGGATTCACAACCCACCCTCAAGGTCCTCATCATCAAGCCATCATCTTAGTCCCACCTAGGCCATATGGCTGAATTGTTCAAAGAAAAGGAAGAAGAAAACCAAATGGAAAAACTAGAGAAAATCCATGAAATCATCATTTTGAACCAAGAACAACACTTAGCAAAGCATAGAAATAAACTTAAAAACAACTCCCTACCTAATCTGATTTGAAGGAAAGGAAGAGAACTTGGTTTCCTTGAGTGAAATGAAAGAAAATATTCTTGAAAACTTGAAGAAAGAATTCAGCCAAGGGAGGAGGAAATGAGAGCTTTTGGTGCTCCTAAAACTAGAATTTGTGTAAGTTATGAACTAAGCATCTAAACTATCTTCAAGCATGCCTATTTATAGAGATTTTGCAGCTCATAAATGGACAAAGGAAGGAAAGAAATCTGACCAAAAATTAGAGAAAAAAAATAAGGAAGAAAAATCATTTTGTTTGGTGGCTTAAAACATGGAATCATGTTTCCATGTTTTCATGATTCTTTGTTTTCATTCTTTGGATTTTTGTGTAATAATTTTCTGACTTATTACTCAATAATTTCGTGCATTACAGCCTTGTGGAAGAGGATTTTGTGTGTTCCATGTATTTTTTAGGTGTAGGCAAGGTATTCATGCAATTTAGAGAATTTACGGTTAAGGGTTTAAGTGAATTACTAAGCAATTTGGGTGTTTTAAGCAATTTTAGGTTCTAATCAATCTAAATAAATAATTTTGACTCTAGATTAATAATTAGAATTTAATAAGCTTTAATTTGAGCCTAATATTGCTTAGGTTTCGTTAGACAAATCAAAAATCTCAAAATTTGCAAAACTTAAAGGACGGGGCAAAACGTCATTTTACTTAAAAATTGCCCGAGACCACCCGAGCTTAACCAATGGTTAATCATGGCTTAAAAACACCTTTTAACACATTTTAGTGAGGTTCGGGCTCAGTCGGCACGCAATCGGTTAAAACGGGCAAGGGCGTTTTGGTCATTTCGCGCGTCGAAACTCAAAATTGAGATTCTTCTCCTCTATTAACACACATAACACAAACAATCCCTTATTAACATCAAAACATCCCCTTGAGGATGGGTGGGGCCCACGATCCTCATTTTCTGAGTAAAATAACCTCAGGGGCATTTTGGTCATTTTACACGTACAGAAAATCGGGGTTTGCAATACTTGCACGAATTGCTCCTAACTTCTCTTCTAACGTTATATTCCTTTATTAAGGATTGTTTGGTCTCAAATTTTATATAATATTTACCTACGTAATTCGGTAATTCCTAATGACAGTAAAAATTACAATAAAAAATTGGGCGTACACAGAACACATGATTAAGACCCGTAAAGGTCAAGACATAAGACATTCCAAGATAGGAGATGTAACGTGAGTAGTGACTGAGTGAACGAGTGTGTTTATGTTATACCTAGAATATTAATGCTATGTGCATAAGATTGCGTGAACTTATGACATAATTGATGTGATGATACGGCATGCCATGATTGAGATGCATATGGATATAAGATGATGATGAAATGAATGAATATGTTTATATGGCTTTTAAAGATTGGGTTAAACTAGACATTGAATGAGTTATGTGGCATGACTCAAATTTGACGAAATTTGTTGTATAGTCTTATCCTGCAGATTTCCGTAAATTTGAAGAGAACCAAAGAAGTTTTTGAAAGTAAGATTTTGAATGTGACATGCAAGACGCATTCTCTGCTACGATGAGGAGAAAGTAAACTGATGGGGGGTATGGTCATCAGCCATACCGAAGCGAACAAAGTCACTGGTCTTAACCAATTGATACATTTCACAAACCGAGACGTATTTTCCTGCTATGGTGAGGAGAAGATAAAACCATGAGGGCATCAACATTAGCCCTGCCAAAGTGGACAAAGTCACTGACTTAACCAGTTGATGCGTTTCGAAGAAAGAAAAAGTCCCATGATGGGTGATCCTTAGCCCCCTACCCGTAATCCTGGAGTTAGGATTATTGTGATTATGTTACGCTTATCAAAAGGAAAAGTAAGAACTAGTGATGACTAGTTGAGGTATGAGCTAATAGCCTAGTTTTAGGGTGTGTAACACCCTCCCAATTGCCATGTTTTACTCGAGTATTGACATAGTAATTAGGAATATTCCTGGCGGTCCTGATTATACTAGTTGGAATTTATAGTGATATAGGAGTTTAAATACACATGCTATCACAATCATATTCATATAGATGGACGGTCAAAACTTTGTAGCAAACGAGGCTAGTCCCCTTACCAAAATACCTAACCTGCTAAATACTTAGCCCAAACAAAATATCATATAGATACAACGGAGCAAAAGAAAAATAATAATACATCGCTTGAGGTTGGTAAAGCCCTAACACTACACTACTATGTACATGCCAACGTCTCTATAAATCTCGCCTCCTCTTACAGGAAGCCATTGGCCAAGATAAATGACCTCACTTCCAGAGGAATCTTAGAGCCCTTAGAGTTCGGACAAGGAGGATGAAGAAATGGGTGCTTCTACCGGCAGGTGTGCGGGTGGAGCAAGGGGAACCTCAAACACGTCAGGATGTGCCATATGGAGAGGCACACCCTCGTAAGGGAAAGCGGGGTCGAAGTCTGCGCAAACATAAAGACTAAAAGAACAATCGAAAAACATATATATACAAGACTTGAAAACCGACGCGTACATAGAGTCCAATGCGGGTCGTATGCCACACCCATTGTGGCGAGTCAAAGAAGACACTCAGAAGGCATCAAGATAAACAATACAATACACACGCTGGGGTGAGAATATTGTAAAATTCTCATAGGTAGTTTCCCAGAGGCTACACATAGTACCAATAAGGAGTTCATGCATGTACAATATTCATATAAAGGTCATAAATAGCAATCCTAAAATCTATAGATCGCGAGGACTTAGAATGGCACCAAGTAGTCAATCAGGTACTATTATGTATAACCATAAACTCAATTCCACGTATTTTTTCTTCTCAATTTCTCAACATAGGGAAGGCTTAGTTTCACATAGAACTGCATACATATTTAATAATTTCATAAAGGACAATAGACTACTAGGACATGAGCTCATTCCTATTCATGATCATCGGACTTCATTTTTTTTCCATTTCAGGATCACAGTTCTATTCCTAGCTGATACGTCTACCGACTTACAATTTCTAGGGAAGTCCTTCTTTTGCCTTCCCTCTCTATCCCCTCTAAGCCTTGTTTTCTTTTCCCTTATGTTCAAATATGCAACAACATAATGTATACATAATATTTCTGCGTTCTCACATAAGGCTTCATATATCCTTCTCTTCAAAAACATGTTTACCTTACAATTAAATATTCAATTATATTAGAGGTTCATGAATAAGAAATTGAAACAATTAGTGTGCATTCATATGCCATCGACTTGAATAGATATCATACTATTATGAAATTTCAGCCATTTTCACACTCTAGTACCTTGGCAAAATTTCTGTCCTAGGTTCAACATTTAATTGGTGTATTCAAACAGCCATCCTAAGAGTCACAAAAATTATATATAACACTTCAATGTGTCTAGAATAACCTGTAAAAATTTCAGGACAATCAAAGTCCTATAATTACTTCAGTAAAATATACAAATCTGGTGGTCAGGGGCCACCAATTTAAGGCCAAATTCAAGTTCCTGCAATTTTAACCCTAGAAATTGATGGAACCAATGCACAAGAGAAAATTTACAGAACACTTCAATGTGTTATTAGCTTTTTGTAAAAATTTCATGAGCTATCTCAATCAATTGCTATGATAATAAAATCGAACAAGTTTATTGCTTCCTGTTACAACATCAGGGCAGCATTTAACACACATTCCAGTTCTTGATTTTTTTGAGGAAGTAAAATTTAAAATTAACACCTAAGAAAATTCATGTAGTTATTTTAAGATGTCCACTACAACATATAAATTTTGTAGATCATCTAATTACCCAGAAATGTACCAGAAAATTCGTGCATAATTACTACTTCAGAACAACTAGAAATCCAACAACCTAGTTCCAATTTCCTTTGATAAAAACCCCTTTTAACACCATCCAAACCCACCACCAAAATTCACACATCAATATCAACATATTATCCATTAATACCATCAAAATTTCAGACCTAGGTCATGCCAAAATAGATCAGAAAATTTCACAAGAAAAAGGCAGCAAAAACCCTACTTTTCAGTGAGCTAATGACTCCTTGACCCAAGGTGCTCTAAGCTTGCCTTCTTGCTCCCAAAACTCCTCAAATCAGTCCAAACTCCTTCTTAACTTAGTGAGGGTGAAGAAGCAAGATAGGATTTGATGAGGGATAGAGATTTTGTTCGGTTAGATTTGTAGAGATTAAGGTGTAGAATAAGTTTAGTGAAGGAATTTTGGAGTTTCACTAACACCAAGCTAGTGTGTTTATGGCTTTGAAATGGAAACTTGAGCTCTTGAAAATGGAGGTATGGCTGCCTGCTTTTTCCTTGGAAGCTGGCCAAATTGTGCTTGCTTTTTGAGGAAGAAAAAGCTTTGTATTTATCTTGTCATTAATGAATGACTAAGATATTTTGTAATTGGATAATCTTGACTCCAAGAAAGTAATTTGGATGGCTATGATTCAATCTTGTAATTCAAAGATTGAATCTTAGCCATTCACTTGATGTAGATGGATAAAATCCTTTACTTTATAAAGATTAAAATAGATTTCGTGTTAAAAATCACACAGCCAAATTTGCTAACTAGTAAAATATAATCCATTAAATTCATATCACCCAAAAATTAAGTTCATATAAATCTTTATTCATAACTATTTCTAACTTTAACCCTCTATGTTCTTAGTTTCGGGCATTTCCTAGTCCAGGATCTAGGGTTTGACTTCCAGCGGCCTTAAAGGCAAATACTATTCACATTTTTTTTTTGTTCGAACCTAAAGTTGTTCTCACCATTCCTATGCCTAAAAACTTAATATTCTTATTAACAAAACCTCTAAAGAAAACTAGGATGTTAAGGGTGGATTACTATTTTTGAATACCTTTATGTCACAAGTTTGAGAAAAGAAAAAGATGTGAAGTTCCATGCTTATGAAAAAGAAAGGATTTCATGAGAAATACATGCCACTTATGTGATGACAAATTGTTGATGCCATTATTTTATTAGTTTGCTTGCATAAGATATTGTGCATTCATGTTTCGCTATGCATACATGCATTAAGATCCATCATAAAAGACACGGACCTTGGATAATTGCTTTTATGAAACCTCATAATGAATCTTTGCATGTTACACCTTTTCATAGTAAACCCAAGGTTCCTGGGGACATAAACAATGACATTAGGATAGGAGGTCCCTCCTGAGATTCTTAGCAAGATTCTCACCCCCTCTTATCTCTCTTTCCATTACGTCTTCAGATCTCGATAGCGTCGTTCGTGATCTTCGTTAATACGCCAATTGGGAGGTGCACTTTGACCCAGAGCATCAGTCATATCATTTCAAGGGTGATGTGCGTCGCATTTTCGTACATGGGACGCCCGTTACGCATAGTTTCCAGCTTTCATTTCACTCCTACCCCACCTTATGGTGATAACTTGATCTTTGAGAGGACTCGACCCGCGAGCAAACTCGTCGTGCCCACCCATTGACTTCTGACTTAAACTATCAGATTATGTTCCTCGCTCGAGGTGTAAGAACGGAACAGGTTGGAAGGATACCAGCCACATCTACTCGAAGGATCTTCCTCCTATCCACATGGACATTGGGAGAGGCCGAGGACACGGTGACGCGAGGAGGCTAGCTCGATGCCCGAATATGTGCCCATGCAGGAGAGGTCACGTTCGTCCCCTTTCCGCTTGCGTGCACCAGAGAGCTCACCCAGTTCATTGGGTACATACCGTACAGGATGAGGATTAGCATCACCAGTAGGTTTCAAGGAGGGGTAGCTATAGCTAGGGTTTGATCTTTTGGGGCTTCCCTGTATCTTGTTGTTTATGTTTTCTTTCTGTTTGTGTATTTCTTATTCTATGTATTACAAGCTCTCCCATTCTTATGTGGGTATGACTTTATGCTTTTATATTTCATTTGATGTATCAAACCAAGTTATCTTATATATCATGGCATTTGCTTCTATGAATGGATGTGTTCTTTATTGCTTTCAATTGTATGTTTAATTTCTCTATTCTTTTACGTTTCGCTCATGTTGGTAGTACAATAGCTCACATTTTGGTTCACGTATTCAAAAAAAAATTTACTTATATTTTCCGCTAAGTAAGTTTACAAATGAATTTAAAAAGGAGGTAATAACTAATAACTTAATACGTCATCCCGTATTGGGTTAAATATTAGGGTGTTACATTCAGCTTGAAGATGTTGAATAACTACTTGGTTTGTGACAGGAAGGATTATCTACTAGTCACTAGTGAGGGCTTGGAAGACTATTGTAAAGACTATCCTTGTTCTTTCTGGTTTGAGAAGGTTTAGTGGAACTCAACTCCTGTTAAAACTGGATGTAAGCATGTTGGTCAAACAATATAAATCTTTGGTTAAGTATCTTTTTCTTCTTCTTCATCTTTATCTATTTACTATATTTAGCATATTTATGATGTTTCTCTTAGAAAACTTACTTTTACGTGTTTAGCTAAATTTATTAGTTCAAAAAGCTCACTTTTTGACGTTTTTGATGGTGCTACTATTGCAGTTCAAGCTTACAACTTAACAGTACTTTGATTAAGTTTTCAGATCTAAAAAGAAGAGAAAAAGAAAAACACACGATTCAACCCCTTTTCATGTGTGTTTTTACCTACACTAGGTTGGTGTTTGGGTGATTATGGTGAAGGATACTGGAAAGAATGATAGTCTTTATATAGCCTTCTTAAGCTATTCCCCATGACTAGTAGTTTCAATTTACTGTCACTTCCAAGTAGTCTCTCACTAGCATCTCCAAGCTAACCTCATAATGATCACTAACGAACTATGGTACAATGATTTAGTTTAAGGTTAGTTCTCTCACAAATAAACACTCAAGTTTTCCTAAGAATGAAATAATGTATGACCTGAAAACCTTAAATGACTTCTTTCTAACAATTTTTTCTAAGAAGAAGATGTTATCTAATGAGAACTTAAAAAGAAGATTTTTACAAAGACTGAAACTAATTACAAGATGTAATATGTTTTATAGAAGAACAGGGATTTACGGTTTATCGTTCTTAGCAATTTGCTAAAAGTTTTCCAAAATAAAATTCATGAGTTGTATGCACATGACATTCTTTATACTTGATCTACAATTAGACCATTGCCCCTTGATTTTGCTTCCACTTTACACGTGTTGATATTCTTTTTGTGTCCTGAGGAATGCCATCTAATACTAGTTAGTTGTGTAGAGCTACTTTCAGGCACGAGAACGTTGTCAAATATGGTTTTTGAGTAAAGCTTCAAAAACTACTTTTTACTTTCTGGTTGTTAATTTGAACCTTTTTTTCTAGAAGTTGGGATGGACCAAGTAAAAAAATAACATATCACTTTAAGCCCTTTTGGGTGACTTAATTTGAAATTTGGTTTTCCCTCTTTTCTACAAAGTGTGCGTGATTGTTTAATACATGTGCTTTCTGGTAAGGTTTTTGATTTCTAATCTTCTCATTGATCTTCATTTATTCATTCTGAAGCTTGATAGGA